>CM029012.1:22057906-22149939 GCA_016801055.1 Panax notoginseng | reverse complement strand
AAAATTTATAAATATTACCCACAACTATAACATTATATCAAATTAACTCCATAATATTCAAAAATGATATTTATAGAAAATTCATCTATATTTTTAAAAGTTGGGGTCTTACAACCTCCCCTTCTTATGAAATTCGCCCTCGAAATTACGGTACGTACCTGGTATGTTGAAGAGGTAAGGATACCTTGATTTCATTTCAGATTCTAACTCCCAAGTCATTTCCTCAACATCGTGGTTTCTCACAAAACTTTGACTTGAGGTATAACCTTGGAGCGTAGTAGAATATGTTCCTTCTTATCCAAGATTTGATCAAGGAACTTCTTTTATACGTCAAATCTCGCTATTTCGTCCGGTTCTAACTCAATAATGAGGTTCGGGTCTTCCACATATTTGCATAACATGGATATGTGAAAAACGTTATGAACACGAGACATACTTGGCGGTAAAGCGAGTCTATAAGCCACAGTTCCTACTCGATCGATGATTAAAAATGGACCGATGAATCGAGGATTGACCTTTCCTCTCTTTACAAATCTCGTAACTCCTTTCTATGGACCAACACGTAAGAACACATGATCTCCTACATCAAATTCCACGTCCTTTCGATGAAGATCAGCATAACTCTTTTGTCGAACTTGTGAGGTTTTTATACATTGTCGGATCGTTTGAATCTTTCTGTAGTCATACGTACCAACTCGGTCCCAACAACGTTGCTTCACCCACCTCATCCCAGCATACTGGAGAACGACATTTTCTTCCATACAATGCTTCGAATGGAGCCATGCCCATACTTGCTTGATAACTGTTGTTGTAGGAAAACTCCACCAATGGTAAGAACTTGTCCCAACTTCCCTTGAAGTCAAAGACACAGAGTCTTAATAGATCTTCAAGAGTTTGAATAGTCCTCTCTGATTGTCGTCCGTCTGAGGATGATATGCTGAACTAAATCGTAACTCCGTGCCCATAGCTTTTTGTAAACTAACCCAAATCGTGAAGTGAATCTTGGGTCTCGGTCAGAAACTATGGATACTGGCATACCATGTAGTCTTTATAATCTCGTTTTATGTACATACGAGCAAGACGTTCAAGTGTATAAGTTTCTCGTATCGGTAAGAAATGAGCAGACTTGGTCAATCTATCAACAATGATCCAAATCGCATTAATACCTGAGAAACCCTAGAAGACCGGTAACGAAATCCATGGTAATGTGCTCCCACTTCCATTCTGGAATTTTAAGTGGTTGCAATGGACCTTTTGGTACTTGATGCTCCTCTTTGACTCGTTGACAAGTTAGACACCTTGAGATAAACAACGCTATCTCTCTCTTCATATTGCTCCACCAAAATGTATGACGAAGATCATGATACATTTGGTACTTCCAGGATGGATTGCAAACGGTGTGTGTTGTGCGCCTCCATCATTATTTCATACTTTAAATCAGGGTTGTTAGGAACACAAAGTCTGGAGTTGACTCGAAGTATTCCTTCTTCATCGATTCTTGCTTCCGGCATAGCACCTTCTTGCACTTTCTTCCTCATACGCATCAGCTCCAGGTCTGTAGCTTGAGCAGCTTTAACTTTATCAATTAAAGTCGGTTCTACTCGTATATTCGCCATCATCACATGGGTCCCTGAAGTCTTTAACTCTATCTCCATCCTTTGCAAATCACACAAAATGGGTCTTTGTGTTGACAATATCGCACTCGTACTTGCATATAATCTTCTACTCAATGCGTCAGCTACCACGTTCGCTTTTCCAGGATGATATTGAATGGTATGATCATAATCTTTTAACAGTTCAAGCCAACGTCGTTGTCGCATGTTGAGTTCCTTTTGAGTGAAGAAATTATTTGAGGCTTTTATGATCCGTAAAGATCTCCACCTTCTCCCCATACAAGTAATGCCTCCAAATTTTAAGTGCAAAGACAACAGCTGCCAACTCTAGATCATGAGTAGGATAATTCCTCTCATATTCCTTGAGTTGTCTTGATGCATAGGCTATGACTTTTCCATGTTGCATGAGAACGCATCCCAACCCTTTGTTCGAAGCATCATTGTAGATGACAAATCCCTCCGAGCCAGATGGTATTGTTAGAACAGGTGCTGAAATGAGTCTCCTCTTGAGTTCTTGAAAACTCCGCTCACATTCTTCGCTCCAACCGAACTTTGTATCTTTCCGAGTCAGCTGAGTTAATGGAGTAGCGATTCGAGAAAATCCTTCACGAATCTCGATAATAACCAACTAAACTAAGAAAGCTACGTACCTCGGTCACTGATTTAGGTTGCTCCAGCTTTGAATTGCTTCAATCTTTGCCGGGTCAACAGATATTCCACGACTTGATACTACGTGCCCAAGGAATGCTACCTCTTCCAGCCAGAACTCGCATTTCTTCAACTTGGCATAAAGTTTGTATTCACGAAGCTTTTGGAGTTTCCAACCTCAAGTGTTGCTCATGATCTTCACGGCTTTTGGAATAAACAAGGATGTCATCGATAAAGACGCCACAAAGTGATCCAAATATTCCTTGAATACCTGTTCATCATATCCATGAATGCGCAGGAGCATTAGTCAATCCAAAAGACATAACTAAGAATTCATAAAGCCCATACCGAGTTCTGAAGGCAGTCTTTGGAATATCTCAGTTCTAACCTTCAGCTGATGATATCCAGAACGAAGATCGATCTTTGAAAAGAATTGTGCTCCTTGCAACTGGTCAAACAGGTCATCAATACGTGGCAATGGGTACCTATTTTTGATGGTGACATGATTCAACTCCCGATAATCAATACAAAGTCGCATACTCCCATCTTTCTTCTTCACGAACAGAACAGGAGCACCCCAAGGAGAAGTACTAGGACGAATAAAGCCAATGTCTAACAATTCCTGCAGTTGGATCTTTAACTCCTGAAGTTCAATAGGAGCCATTCGATATGGGGCTTTGAAAATGGGTTTTGTACGGGTTCAGGTCGATACAAAATTCAATTTCACACTCTGGGGTAGGCCAGGAAGTTCTTCAGGGAATACGTCAGGGAATTTATTAACAATAGAAATATCATTCAAAATTGACGTATTTTTGTGTTTAGATCCGTGACATGAGCTAAGAAAGCTTGACATCCGTTTTTCAATAAACGAATGATTTATGGCTTGAGATGACAGCGATTGATTTTAATGGTTTGGTTGCTTGAATTCGCATAATAGGTCGATTAGGAATATGAAAGCTAACAACCTTACGAATGCAATCAAATTTTGCATGATGAGTAGTTAACCAATCAATCCCTAGAATCACGTCAAATGCAAGTATTTTTAATGAAATAAGATCGACAGGTAATGTGTGGGTACCAACTTGAACCAAACAAGACTTATAAACCGTGGATGTAATGAAGGTTTCTCCCGATGGAGTTTCAACTGCTAAGTCAAAGTCTAATTTCTCCGGAATCAAACTTAATCGATGAGCGCAAGTAGGAGAAATAAAAGAATGGGTAGAACGGTATCAAATAAAGTATAGACTTCGTTAGAGTTTATGATAAGCTTACCCGTGATAACCTCATTCGGGTTCCTTGCTCTCTGGGAGTTCACAACAAACGCTCTCCCTTGCACAACCGATTTTAACTTTTCTAGGCCGGCCTTTGGTGCCTCCATCCTAGCTGAATTTGTCTTCGGTAAATGACAAAATCGGGCTAAATGACCTTCTCTTCCACAATTATAACATGCTTTGGACGGCATCGCGCAGTTTGGACTGATGTGCCCCTCCCCTCCGCATTTGAAACATATGTTAGGTGGTCGTTCTCCTTCCTTAACGACAGGTGATGGTGCTGACGTTTCCATCATTGTTGAATCTCTCTTCTTGAAATGCCCATTCTTATTGTTTTGCCCTGATTACCACCGAAGTGGTTACCATTTCTGGCCTGTTGATTCCCTCCACGCTTGTTGTGTCACCGCTTCGATGACTGCTTTCACTGGTATTATCATTTTGCCGGCTGCTCTCTTTTGGTTGCGTTGTCTCGTTATAGCGCTCCACCAACTGAGCCCTATTACAACATCTGAATACAAACACAGTTTATGAGAAATAAGGTGTTGACGTATCTCCGGCTTCAAACCTCTTAAAAACATCCCGCGTCATTCTTTCTTCATTATCCACCAGGTGGAACGCAAAACGGGATAACTCCGCAAATTTTGCCTCGTACTGCGACACGGTCATATTATTCTGCTTCATTTGATGAACTCCACCTCCTTCATGTGACGAATACTCTCGGGAAAGTATTTGTCGTTAAACAGCTCTTGAAACTTCTCCCGAGACATCTTCAGTGCGGCAGGTTGACTACGCTTTATCGATTCCCACCAGTAATCTGCCTCTCCTCGCAACATAAAGGCGGGCAAAGGGAACCTTTTGCTCCTCGGAGCAACCCAAGACATCAAATATCTTGGTGATCTGCTTTATCCATATTTCAGCTACAAGTGGTTTGGGTTCTCCCTTAAACTCTGGTGGTCCCAGCTCCTTAAACTGTTTAGCGGTGACGGCTTGAGAGTTTCCAGTATTTTCACCTACGTTGTGGACAGGAGCCGCTTTCACCTGTTGTTGCATGAATTGCATAAAATCTCTGAACATTCCATCATTCATCATCTGGTCAGTGTTGTTGTTTGCATGAGGATTGTCACCTTCCTGATGAACATTATCCTCGCCTGTGCTCCATTGCTATTCTCAACATTCTCAGATGCCATTTTCAGATACTGCCACAAAATAAAAGTTAATTGATATGTCATATATTATCCTTGTATTATGATCGACCAATTAAATACCATGCAAATAAACCTTAGGTAGGTCATACTAGCGAAGGAATTCCCCGTCTCTCCCCTCCTAGTTCTATTCTCACATCTTAGCCAGGGATCATATCCCTAAGCTCTGATACCAACTGTGACGCCCCCAAAATTAGGTATACATCACCCATCTTGGGTCGTCAGATACAAAGTACAGAATACAAATACAACTTTACTAATACAGCTGTCGTGTACAATACGACAAACATAAACTGTGAGTTTGAATACAAATATTATCTTCTAGAGAGTATTCATACTCAAAAGGAGTCCTCATTTCAGTTATTAACACACTATTTCATAGAATAGTGAGGACTACTAACTAATATTATCATTCGAACCATCACTACGTTCCCCGACTTGCCCCAGCTACGTTCTCATTTCCTGAAGAGAACAGTGAAAGAAATGGTGAGCTCAACTAGCCCAGTAAGAAATATTATGACTAAGATAATGCAGAATAAAATTATCATTAGCCTTCAACATTGTTAAACTGATAAAATATAATAGACATCAAGTTTAATTGCAGCGGAACAAACAATCCATTAAAAGAGTCAAGTAGAAAATAAACTCTATTATCTTTTATGATTTAAAAGGTTTTTCAACATTGTGATCGCTGGGACTCAGCTTAATAAAATAATCCACATCATCGAATCACCCCTGCACTACGGCCAAGGATATTCGTGTATTCATTAATGGTCATGATCATGCCAACAACTGTCCATCAATGCACTACGGGCCAATGAGGACTTTTACCACATCATTTGTAACATTACGGTCATGATTATACCGAATAATCCCTGGTCATAATCATACCAAGTCCATCTATGCACTACAGGCCACAGATGACTTTCAGTATTTTATAAACATGAGAATGATGACAATGATATAAGAATTCAATAAAACAAGTTCAAAAATTAATTTATCCAAGAATTAACAACGTCCAAATTGTCAACATGATATTGCTTTGTGGAGTAAAATTCAAGAATGCTTAGAAGAATATTTTCATGAAAAGATACTGGATGAACCGCAATTATCAAGAATATTCCACAAATTTCATGGAGTATAGAAGTCAAAACTTAACCAACTGAGTATAATAAAGAATGGAATAACAAAAGAAATCACCATGCATGCGATAGACCGCACAGACAGGTTATTCCAACAGCATAATAAATAATGGAACCAGGTCCGGCGTAAATGCACAGACAGGATATTCCGACAGAATAATTAAAAATAAAACCAGGTCCGGTGTAAAACACACAGACAGGATGTTCCAACATAATAATAATAAAAAGGAACCAGGTCCGGTTGTAAAACACACAGACAGGATGTTCCAACAGAATAATAATAAAACGGAACCAGGTCCGGTGTAAAACACACAGACATGATGTTTCAACAGAATAATGAGAATGTCACAAGTATAGGGCAGATCCGCATATACAGGTTATTCCAACAGATAATAAGAAATGGAAATAACAACAGTTCTCTTCATGAATAAGAAAGAATAACACCCCTTACCATTTTAAAGACGAGCTGAAATAGGAAGTAGTTAAGTAGTAGAATACTCTTCTTTTCTCTCTCTATAGTTTCTCTCTATAGTTTCTCTCTCTGAGTTCAGTGAATTCGTAAGAAATAATGAAGGAATGAGCTGCTATTTATAGAAAAATAGAATGCATAGTAACTAATCCATGAACGGTCCAGATGATTACTTTAATTTGACGGTCCATATTTAAAGAAAAATCTTTTAAATAAAATTTAATATATTCTATTTATAGAATAACTTTAATAAAGTATTCTGTTTTATATAAAAAGATGTTTCTGTTTTATTACGTTAAATAATACGAATAAAACAAACGTCATTATCGCTAAATAATTCATATTATTAACTGACAATAATTGAATCAAACTGAAGTGACTTCTCACATAAGCATTAATAATCAATACCGTGTGCTACTATGCAACCACACGTATTACTGTAATTTTACTACCGAGTAGTTCAACAGTAACAATGGTAAAATTTCCGCCGTTTATTTTTAATAAAATATTTTTGTCGTTTTCTCAATCCGACAATAATTCGTTGTGGGGTCACCATGATTGTGTCGTTGTACGATTATTTCCTGTTAAAACGAATATTCCCCGACCAATCGAATATTATATAACAACTTGCGTACTTTGTAAATTTATAATATTACCCACAACTATAACATTATATCAAATTACTCCATAATATTCAAAAATGATATTTATAGAAAATTCATCTTTATTTATAAAAGCTGGGGTCTTACAACAACTGAGTTTAAACAGACATATCAAAATCTAAGTTCTCCGGAGTTAACTTCAAATATTTAACACAACTAGGTGAAATAAAAGAGTGAGTGAAACTGGTATCTAACACGGTATATACTTCGCAAGAGTTTATGACTAACATACCCGTGATAATTTTATTCAGGTTCCTCGTCACAAAAAAAAACGCTCTCTCTTAAACTACGGGCTTTGGCTTTTCTGGGACAGCCTTTGGTGCCTCCATCCTAGCTGAATTTGTCTTCGGTAACCGACAAAATCGGGCTAAGTGACATTCTCTTCCACAATTATAGCATGCTTTGGATGGCATCGCGCAGTTTGGACTGATGTGTCCCTCCCCTCGGCAATTGAAGCATATGATAGGTGGTCGTTCTCCTTCCTTAACAACGGGTGCTGGTGCTGACGTCTTTCCATCATTGTTAAATTTTCTCTTCTTGAAATGTCCATTCTTATTGTTTTGACCATGATTACCATTGAAGTGGTTACCATTTCTGGCATGTTGATTCCCTCCATGCTTGTTGTCACCGCTTTGATGACTGTTATCACTAGTATTATCATTTTTCCGGCTGCTCTCTTTTGGTTGCGTTGACTCGTTATCGCGCTCCACTAACTGAGCCCTATTCACAACATCTGATATAAACACAGTTTATGAGAAATAAGATATTGACGTATCTCTGTGTTTCAAACCTCTTAAAAACATCCGCGTCATTCTCTCTTTCATATCCACAAGTGGGATGCAAATCGGGACAACTCGGCAAACTTGGCTTCGTACTGCGATACGGTCATGTTGTTTTGCTCCAACTTGATAAATTCCACCTCCTTCATGTGACGAATACTTTCAGAAAAGTACTTGTCATTGAAGAGTTCTTGGAACTTCTCCCAAGACATCTTGAGTGCGTCAGGCTGGGTACGTTTTACAGATTCCACAGTAATCTGCCTCTTCACGCAACATAAAAGTGGCAAAGGGAACCTTTTGCTCCTCGGAGCATCCCAGACATCAAATATCTTGGTGATCTGCTTTAACCACGTCTCCGCCTTAAGTGGTTCTGGCTTTTCCAATAACTCCGGTGGTCCTAGTCCTTGAATTGCTTAGCAGTGACGCCCGAGAGTTATTTTGTTGTTGCATGAATTGCATAAAGTCTCTTGACCATCCCATCATTCACCATTTCATCGGTGTTATTATTTTCATGAGGATTATTGTCCTCTGGTTGCACATTACCTGAGCATTGATCGTTGGTGATTCAATGGTCTCATGTGCTTCATTGTTTATCTCAACATTTTCGGATGCCATTTGCAATTACTGCAACAAAAAAGGGTTAATTAACATATAACATATTATCATATACTTTGACCGACCAATTAAATTCCAAATAAACTTAGGTAGGTCATACTAGCGAAGAAATTCCCATCTCTCCCTCCTAGTTCTATTCTCACATCCTAGCCAGGGATCATATCCCTAAGCTCTGATACCAACTGTGACGACCCCAAAATTAGGTATAATCACCCATCTTAGGTCGTCAGATACAAAGTACAGAATACAAATACAAATTACTAATACAACTGTCGTGTACAATACGAAAAACATTAAACTGTGAGTTTGAATACAAATATTATCTTCTAGAGAGTATTTATACTCAAAAGGAGTCCTCATTACATTTATTAACACACTATTACATAGAATAGTGAGGACTACTACTAAATATACTATCATTCGAACCATCACTCCGTTCCCCGACTTGCCCCAGCTACGTTCTAATTTCCTGAAGAGAACAGTGTGAAAGAAAGGGTGAGCTCAACTAGCCCAGTAAGAAATATTATGACTAAGATAATACAGAATAAATTATCATTAGCCTTCAACAATGTTAAACTGATAAAATATAATAGACATCAAGTTTAACTGCAGCGGAACAAGCAATCCATTAAAAGAGTCAAGTAGAAAATAAAACTCTAATATCTTTTTATGATTTAAAAGGTTTTTCAACACTGTTATCGCTTGGACTCAGCTTAATAAAATAATCCACATCATCGAATCACCCTGTACTACGGCCAAGGATATTCGTGTATTCATAATGGTCATGATCATGCCAACAACTGTCCATCAATGCACTACGGGCCAATGAGGACTTTTACCACATCATTTGTAACATTACGGTCATGATTATACCGAATAATCCCTGGTCATAATCATACCAAGTCCATCTATGCACTACAGGCCACAGATGACTTTCAACAGAATATAAACATGAGGATGATGACAATGATATAAGAATTCAATAAAACAAGTTCAATAATTAATTTATCCAAAAATTAAACAAGTCCAAATTGTCAACATGATATTGCTCTGTGGAGTAAAATTCAAGAATGCTTAGAAGAATATTTTCATGAAAAGATACTGGATGAACCGCAATTATCAAGGATATTCCACAAATTTCATGGAGTATAGAAGTCAAAACTTAACCAACTGAAAATAATAAAGAATGGAATAACAAAAGAAATCACCATGCATGCGATAGACCGCACAGATAGGTTATTTCAACAGAATAATAAATAATGGAACCAGGTCCGGCGTAAGCGCACAGACAGGATATTCCGACAGAATAATAAATAATGGAACCAGGTCCGGTGTAAAACACACAGACAGGATGTTCAACAAATAATAATAAAAACAGAAAACAGGTCCGGTTGTAAAACACACAGACAGGATGTTCAACAGAATAATAATAAAAACGGAACCAGGTCCGGTGTAAAACACACAGACGATGTTCCAACAGAATAATAGAAGAATGTCACCAAGTATAGGGTGATCCGCGTATACAGGTTATTCCACAGAATAATAAGAAATGGAATAACAACAGTTCTCTTCATGAATAAGAAAGATAACACCCCTTACGTTTTAAAGACGAGCTGAAATTAAGGAAGTAGTTAAGTAGCAGAATACTCTTCTTCTTCTCTCTCTATAGTTTTCTCTATAGTTTTCTCTCTCTAGAGTCAGTGAATTCGTAAGAAATTAATGAAGGAATGAGCTGCTATTTATAGAAAAATAGAATGCATAGTAACCAATCCATGAACGGTCCAGATTATTACTTTAATCTGACGGTCCATATTTAAGAAAAATCTTTAAATAAATATAATATATTCTATTTAGAAATAACTTTAATAAAGTATTCTGTTTTATATAAAAAGATGTTTCTGTTTTTTATTACGTTAATAATACGAATAAAACAAAACGTCATTATCGCTAAATAATTCATATTATTAACTGACAATAATTGAATCAAACTGAGTGACTTCTCACATAAGCATTAATAATCAATACCGTGTGCTACTATGCAACCACACGTATTACTGTACTTTTACTACCGTGAGTAGTTCAATAGTACCAATGGTTAAAATTTCCGTCGTTATTTTTAATTAAATATTTTTGTCGTTTTCTCAATCCGACCATTAATTCTGTTGTGGGGTCCACCAATGATTGTGTCGTTGTACGATATTCCTGTTAACGATTATTCCCCGACCAATCGAATATTATATAACAACTTGCGTACTTTGTAAAATTTACAAATATTACCCACAACTATAACATTATATCAAATTAACTCCATAATATTCAAAAATGATATTTATAGAAAATTCATCTTTATTTATAAAAGTTGGGGTCTTACAACAACTGAGTTTAAACAGACATATCAAAGTCTAAGTTCTCCGGAGTTAACTTCAAATATTTAACACAACTAGGTGAAATAAAAGAGTGAGTGAAACTGGTATCTAACACAGTATATACTTCGCAAGACTTTATGACTAACATACCCGTGATAATTTTATTCAGGTTCCTCGTCACGAAAAAAAAATGCTCTCTTAAACTACTGGCTTTGGCTTTTCTGGGACGGCCTTTGGAGCCTCCATCCTAGCTGAATTTGTCTTCGGTAACCGACAAAATCGGGCTAAGTGACATTCTCTTCCACAATTATAGCATGCTTTGGATGGCATCGCGCAGTTTGGACTGATGTGTCCCTCCCCTCCGCATTTGAAGCATATGATAGGTGGTCGTTCTCCTTCCTTAACAACGGGTGTTCGTGGTGACGTCTTTCCATCATGTTGAATTTTCTCTTCTTGAAATGTCCATTCTTATTGTTTTGACCATGATTACCATTGAAGTGGTTACCATTTCTGGCATGTTGATTCCCTCCATGCTTGTTCTCACCACTTTGATGACTGTTATCACCAGTATTATCATTTTTCCGGCTGCTCTCTTTTGGTTGCGTTGACTCGTTATCGCGCTCCACTAACTGAGCCCTATTCACAACATCTGAATATAAACACAGTTTATGAGAAATAAGATATTGACGTATCTCCGGTTTCAAACCTCTTAAAAACATCCGCGTCATTCTCTCTTCATTATCCACCAAGTGGGATGCAAATCGGGACAACTCGGCAAACATGGCTTCGTACTGCGATACGGTCATGTTGTTTTGCTCCAACTTGATAAATTCCACCTCCTTCATGTGACGAATACTTTCGGAAAAGTACTTGTCTTTGAACAGTTCTTAGAACTTCTCCCAAGACATCTTGAGTGCGTCAGGCTGGGTACATTTTATAGATTCCCACCAGTAATCTGCCTCTTCACGCAACATAAAAGTGGCAAAGGGAACCTTTTGCTCCTCAGAGCATCCCAAGACATCAAATATCTTGGTGATCTGCTTTAACCACGTCTCCGCCTTAAGTGGTTCTGGCTTTTCCAATAACTCCAGTGGTCCTAGCTCCTTGAATTGCTTAGCGGTGACCGCCCGAGAGTTATTTTGTTGTTGCATGAATTGCATAAAGTCTCTGACCATCCCATCATTCACCATTTCATCGGTGTTATTATTTTCATGAGGATTATGTCCTCTGGTTGCACATTACCAGTGCATTGATCGTTGGTGATTCAATAGTCTCATGTGCTTCATTGTTTATCTCAACATTTTTCGGATGCATTTGCAAATACTGCAACAAAACAAGGGTTAATTAACATATAACATATTATCCATATACTTTGACCGACCAATTAAATTCCAAATAAACTTAGGTAGGTCATACTAGCGAAGAAATTGCCCGTCTCTCCCTCCTAGTTCTATTCTCACATCCTAGCCAGGATCATATCCCTAAGCTCTGATACCAAAGTGACGACCCCAAAATTAGGTATACATCACCCATCTTAGGTCGTCAGATACAAGTACAGAATACAAATAAACTTACTAATACAACTGTCGTGTACAATACGAAAACATAAACTGTGAGTTTGAATATAAATATTATCTTCTAGAGAGTATTCATACTTAAAAGGAGTCCTCATTACATTTATTAAAACACTATTACATAGAATAGTGAGGACTACTAACTAATACTATCATTCGACCATCACTCGTTCCCCGACTTACCCCAGCTACGTTCTCATTTCTGAAGAGAACAGTGAAAGAAAGGGTGAGCTCAACTAGCCCAGTAAGAAATATTATGACTAAGATAATACAGAATAAATTATCATTAGCTTCAACAATGTTAACTGATAAATATAATAGACATCAAGTTTAACTATAGCGAAACAAGCAATCCATTAAAAGAGTCAAGTAGAAAATAAACTCTACTATCTTTTATGATTAAAAGGTTTTTCAATACTGTTATCGCTTGGACTCAGCTTAATAAAATAATCCACATCATCGAATCACCCCTGCACTACGGCCAAGGATATTCGTGTATTCATTAATGGTCATGATCATGCAACAACTGTCCATCAATGCACTACGGGCCAATGAGGACTTTTTACCACATCATTTGTAACATTACGGTCATGATTATACCGAATAATCCCTGGTCATAATCATACTAAGTCCATCTATGCACTACAGGCCACAGATGACTTTCAACAGAATATAAACATGAGGATGATGAAAATGATATAAGAATTCAATAAAACAAGTTCAAGAATTAATTTATCCAAGAATTAACAACGTCCAAATTGTCAACATGATATTGCTTTATGGAGTAAAATTCAAGAACGCTTAGAAGAATATTTTCATGAAAAGATACTGGATGAACCGTAATTATCAAGGATATTCCACAAATTTCATGGAGTATAGAAGTCAAAACTTAACAACTGAATATAATAAAGAATGGAATAACAAAAGAAATCACCATGCATGCGATAGACCGCACAGATAGGTTATTTCAACAGAATAATAAATAATGGAACCAGGTCCGGCGTAAGCGCACAGACAGGATATTCCGACAGAATAATAAATAATGGAACCATGTCCGGTGTAAAACACACAGACAGGATGTTCCAACATAATAATAATAAAAACGAAACCAGGTCCGGTGTAAAACACACAGACAGGATGTTCCAACAGAATAATAATAAAAACGGAACCATGTCGGTGTAAAACACACAGACAGGATGTTCCAACAGAATAATAGAAGAATGTCACCAAGTATAGGGTAGATCCGCGTATAAGGTTATTCCAACAGAATAATAAGAAATGGAATAACAACAGTTCTCTTCATGAATAAGAAAGAATAACACCCTTACCGTTTTTAAAGACGAGCTGAAATAAGGAAGTAGTTAAGTAGCAGAATACTCTTCTTCTTCTCTCTCTATAGTTTCTCTCTATAGTTTCTCTCTCTAGAGTTCAGTGAATTAGTAAGAAATAATGAAGGAATGAGCTGCTATTTATAGAAAAAATAGAATGCATAGTAACCAATCCATGAACGGTCCAGATTGATTACTTTAATCTGACGGTCCATATTTAAAGAAAAATCTTTTAAATAAAATATAATATATTCTATTTATAGAATAACTTTTAATAAAGTATTCTGTTTTATATAAAAAGATGTTTCTGTTTTATTACGTTAATAATACGAATAAAACAAAACGTCATTATCGCTATAATAATTCATATTATTAACTGACAATAATTGAATCAAACTGAGTGACTTCTCACATAAGCATTAATAATCAATACCGTGTGCTACTATGCAACCACACGTATTACTGTACTTTTACTACCGAATAGTTCAACAGTAACAATGGTAAAATTCTGCCGTTATTTTTAATAAATATTTTTGTCATTTTCTCAATCCGACAATAATTCCGTTGTGGGGTCCACCAATGATTGTGTCGTTGTACGAATATTCCCGTTAAAATGAATATTCCCCGACCATCGAATTTTATATAACAACTTGCGTACTTTATAATTTATAAATATTACCCACAACTATAACATTATATCAAATTAACTCCATAATATTCAAAAATGATATTTATAGAAAATTCATCTTTATTTATAAAAGTTGGGGTCTTACAACAACTGAGTTTAAACAGACATATCAAAGTCTAAGTTCTCCGGAGTTAACTTCAAATATTTAACACAACTAGGTGAAATAAAAGAGTGAGTGAAACTGGTATCTAACACAGTATATACTTCGCAAGAGTTTATGACTAACATACCCGTGATAATTTTATTCAGGTTCCTCGTCACGAAAAAAAAAATGCTCTCTCTTAAACTACTGGCTTTGGCTTTTCTGGGACGGCCTTTGGTGCCTCCATCCTAGCTGAATTTGTCTTCGGTAACCGACAAAATCGGGCTAAGTGACCTTCTCTTCCACAATTATAGCATGCTTTGGATGGCATCGCGCAGTTTGGACTGATGTGTCCCTCCCCTCCACAATTTAAGCATATGATAGGTGGTCGTTCTCCTTCCTTAACAACGGGTGCTGGTGCTGACGTCTTTCCATCATTGTTAAATTTTCTCTTCTTGAAATGTCCATTCTTATTATTTTGACCATGATTACCATTGAAGTGGTTACCATTTCTGGCATGTTGATTCCCTCCATGCTTGTTGTCACCGCTTTGATGACTGTTATCACCAGTATTATCATTTTTCCGGCTGCTCTCTTTTGGTTGCGTTGACTCGTTATCGCGCTCCACTAACTTAGCCCTATTCAGAACATCTGAATATAAACACAGTTTATGAGAAATAAGATATTGACGTATCTCCGGTTTCAATCCTCTTAAAAATATCCGCGTCATTCTCTCTTCATTATCCACCAAGTGGGATGCAAATCGGGACAACTCGGCAAACTTGGCTTCGTACTGCGATACGGTCATGTTGTTTTGCTCCAACTTGATAAATTCCACCTCCTTCATGTGACAAATACTTTCTGAAAAGTACTTGTCATTAAACAGTTCTTGGAACTTCTCCCAAGACATCTTGAGTGCGTCAGGCTGGGTACGTTTTACAGATTCCCACCAGTAATCTGCCTCTTCACGCATCATAAAAGTGGCAAAGGAAACCTTTTGCTCCTCGGAGCATCCCAAGACATCAAATATCTTGGTGATCTACTTTAACCACGTGTTCGCCTTAAGTGGTTCTGGCTTTCCCAAAAACTCCGGTGGTCCTAGCTCCTTGAATTGCTTAGCGGTGACCGCCCGAGAGTTATTTTGTTGTTGCATGAATTGCATAAAGTCTCTGACCATCCCATCATTCACCATTTCATCGGTGTTATTATTTTCATGAGGATTATTGTCCTCTGGTTGCACATTACCCTGAGCATTGATCGTTGGTGATTCAATGGTCTCATGTGCTTCATTGTTTATCTCAACATTTTCGGATGCCATTTGCAAATACTGCAACAAAACAAGGGTTAATTAATATATAACATATTATCCATATACTTTGACCGACCAATTAAATTCCAAATAAACTTAGGTAGGTCATACTAGCGAAGAAATTCCCCGTCTCTCCCCTCCTAGTTCTATTCTCACATCCTAGCCAGGGATCATATCCCTAAGCTCTGATACCAACTGTGATGACCCCAAAATTAGGTATACATCACCCATCTTGGGTCGTCAGATACAAAGTACAGAATACAAATACAACTTACTAATACAACTGTCGTGTACAATACGACAAAACATAAACTGTGAGTTTGAATACAAATATTATCTTCTAGAGAGTATTCATACTCAAAAGGAGTCCTCATTACATTTATTAACACACTATTACATAGAATAGTGAGGACTACTAACTAATACTATGATTCGAACCATCACTCCGTTCCCCGACTTGCCCCAACTACGTTCTCATTTCCTAAAGAGAACAGTGAAAGAAAGGGTGAACTCAACTAGCCCAGTAAAAAATATTATGACTAAGATAATACAGAATAAATTATCATTAGCCTTCAACAATGTTAAACTGATAAAATATATTAGACATCAAGTTTAACTGCAGCGGAACAAGCAATCCATTAAAAGAGTCAAGTAGAAAATAAACTCTACTATCTTTTATGATTTAAAAGGTTTTTCAACACTGTTATCGCTGGGACTCAGCTTAATAAAATAATCCACATCATCGAATCACCCCTGCACTACGACCAAGGATATTCGTGTATTTATTAATGGTCATGATCATGCCAACAACTGTCCATCAATGCACTACGGGCCAATGAGGACTTTTACCACATCATTTGTAACATTACGGTCATGATTATACCGAATAATCCCTGGTGATAATCATACCAAGTCCATCTGTGCACTACAGGCCACAGATGACTTTCAACAGAATATAAACATGAGGATGATGACAATGATATAAGAATTCAATAAAACAAGTTCAAGAATTAATTTATCCAGGAATTAATAACGTTGAAATTGTCAACATGATACTACTTTGTAGAGTAAACTTCAAGACTGATCAGGAGAATATTTTCATGAATAGATACTAGATGAAGCGCAAATGTCAAGGATATTCCACAAATTTCATAGAGTATAGAAGTCAAAACTTAACCAACTGAGTATAATAAAGAATGGAATAACAAAAGAAATCACCATGCATGCGATAGACCGCACAGACAGGTTATTCTAACTGAATAATAAATAATGGAACCAGGTCCGGCGTAAACGCACAGACAGGATATTTCGACAGAATAATAAATAATGGAACCAGGTCCGGTGTAAAACACACAGACAGGATGTTCCAACAGAACTAATGCTTATGTGAGAAGTCACTCAGTTTGATTCAATTATTGTCAGTTAATAATATGAATTATTTAGCGATAATGACGTTTTATTTTATTCGTATTATTAACGTAATAAAACAGAAACATCTTTTTATATAAAACACAATACTTTATTAAAGTTATTCTATAAATAGAATATATTATATTTTATTTAAAAGATTTTTCTTTAAATATGGACCGTCAGATTAACGTAATCAATCTGGACCGTTCATGGATTAGGTACTATACATTCTATTTTTCTATAAATAGCAGCTCATTCCTTCATTATTTCTTACGGATTCACTAAACTCTAGAGAGAGAAACTATAGAGAGAAACTATAGAGAGAGAGAAGAAGAGTATTCTGCTACTTAACTACTTCCTTATTTCAGCTCTTCTTTAAAACGGTAAGGGGTGTTATTCTTTCTTATTCATGAAGAGAACTGTTGTTATTCCATTTCTTATTATTCTGTTGGAATAACCTGTATACGCGGTCTACCCTATACTTGGTGACATTCTTCTATTATTCTGTTGGAACATCCTGTCTGTGTGTTTTACACCGGACCTGGTTCCATTTTTGTTATTATTCTGTTGGAACATCCTGTCTGTGTGTTTTACACCGGACCTGGTTCCGTTTTTGTTATTATTCTGTTGGAACATCCTGTCTGTGTGTTTTACACCGGACCTGGTTCCGTCTTGTTATTATTCTGTTGGAACATCCTGTCTGTGTGTTTTACACCGGACCTGGTTCCATTATTTATTATTGTGTCAGAATATCCTGTCTGTGCGTTTATGCCGGACCTGGTTCCATTATTTATTATTCTGTTGGAATAACCTATCTGTGCGGTCTATCGCATGCATGGTGATTTCTTTTGTTATTCCATTCTTTATTATACTCAGTTGGTTAAGTTTTGACTTCTATACTCCATGAAATTTGTGGAATATCCTTGATAATTGCGTTTCATCCAGTATCTTTTCATGAAAATATTCTCCTGATCATTCTTGAATATTACTCCACAAAGCAGTATCATGTTGACAATTTAGACGTTGTTAATTCTTGGATAAATTAATTCTTAAACTTGTTTTATTGAATTCTTATATCATTGTCATCATCCTCATGTTTATATTCTGTTGAAAGTCATCTGTGGCCTGTAGTGCATAGATGGACTTGGTATGATTATGACCAGGGATTATTCGGTATAATCATGACCGTAATGTTACAAATGATGTGGTAAAAGTCCTCATTGGCCCGTAGTGCATTGATGGACAGTTGTTGGCATGATCATGACCATTAATGAATACACGAATATCCTTGGCCGTAGTGCAGGGGTGATTCGATGATGTGGATTATTTTATTAAGATGAGTCACAGTGATAACAGTGTTGAAAAACCTTTTAAATCATAAAAGATAGTAGAGTTTATTTTCTACTTGACTCTTTTAATGGATTGCTTGTTCCACTGCAGTTAAACTTGATGTATATTAGTCCACATCATCGAATCACCCCTGCACTACGGCCAAGGATATTCGTGTATTCATTAATGGTCATGATCATGCCAACAACTGTCCATCAATGCACTACGGGCCAATGAGGACTTTTACAACATCATTTGTAACATTACGGTCATGATTATACCGAATAATCCCTGGTCATAATCATACCAAGTCCATCTATGCACTACAGGCCACAGATGACTTTCAACATTTTATGAACATGAGGATGATGACAATGATATAAGAATTCAGTAAAATAAGTTCAAGAATTAGTTTATCCAGGAATTAATAACGTCCCAATTGTCAACATGATACTGCTTTGTGGAGTAAAATTCAAGAATGCTTAGAAGAATATTTTCATGAAAAGATACTGGATGAAACGCAATTATCAAGGATATTCTACAAATTTCATGGAGTATAGAAGTCAAAACTTAACCAACTGAGTACAATAAAGAATGGAATAACAAAAAAAATCACCATGCATGCGATAGACCGCACAACAGGTTATTCCAACAGAATAATAAATAATGGAACCAGGTCCGGCGTAAACGCACAGGCAGGATATTCCGATAGAATAATAAATAATGGAACCAGGTCCGGCATAAACGCACAGACAGGATATTCCGACAGAATAATAAATAATGGAACCAGGTCCGGTGTAAAATAATGGAACCAGGTCCGGCGTAAATGCACAGACAGGATATTCTGACAGAATAATAAATAATGGAACCAGGTCCGGTGTAAAATACACAGACAGGATGTTCCAACAGAATAATAACAAGATGGAACCAGGTCCGGTGTAAAACACACAGACAGGATGTTCCAACAGAATAATAGAAGAATGTCACCAAGTATAGGGTAGACCGCGTATACAGGTTAAAAAACCTTTTAAATCATAAAAGATAGTAGAGTTTATTTTCTACTTGACTCTTTTAATGGATTGCTTGTTCCGCTGCAGTTAAACTTGATGTCTATTATATTTTATCAGTTTAGCATTGTTGAAGGCTAATGATAATTTATTCTGTATTATCTTAGTCATAATATTTCTTACTGGGCTAGTTGAGCTCACCCTTTCTTTCACTGTTCTCTTCAGGAAATGAGAACAAAGCTGGGGCAAGTCGGGGAACGGAGTGATGGTTCGAATGATAGTATTAGTTAGTAGTCCTCACTATTCTATGTAATAGTGTGTTAATAAATGTACTGAGGACTCCTTTTGAGTATGAATACTCTCTAGAAGATAATATTTGTATTCAAACTCACAGTTTATGTTTTGTCGTATTGTACACGACAGTTGTATTAGTAAGTTGTATTTGTATTCTGTACTTTGTATCTGACGACCCAAGATGGGTGATGTATACCAGGTCCGGTGTAAAACGCACAGACAGGATGTTCCAACAGAATAATAACAAAAACGGAACCAGGTCCGGTGTAAAACACACAGACAGGATGTTCCAACAGAATAATAGAAGAATGTCACCAAGTATAGGGTAGACCGCGTATACAGGTTATTCCAACAGAATAATAAGAAATGGAATAACAACAGTTCTCTTCATGAATGAGAAAGAATAACACCCCTTACCGTTTTAATGAAGAGCTGAAATAAGGAAGTAGTTAAGTAGCAGAATACTCTTCTTCTCTCTCTCTATAGTTTCTCTCTATAGTTTCTCTCTCTAGAGTTCAGTGAATTCGTAAGAAATAATGAAGGAATGAGCTGCTATTTATAGAAAAATAGAATGCATAGTAACTAATCCATGAACGGTCCAGATTGATTACTTTAATCTGACGGTCCATATTTAAAAAAAAATCTTTTAAATAAAATATAATATATTCTATTTATAGAATAACTTTAATAAAGTATTCTGTTTTATATAAAAAGATGTTTCTGTTTTATTACGTTAATAATACGAATAAAACAAAACGTCATTATCGCTAAATAATTCATATTATTAACTGACAATAATTGAATCAAACTGAGTGACTTCTCACATAAGCATTAGTTCTGTTGGAACATCCTGTCTGTGTGTTTTACACCGGACCTGGTTCCATTATTTATTATTCTGTCGGAATATCCTGTCTGTGCGTTTACGCCGGACCTGGTTCCATTATTTATTATTCTGTTGGAATAACCTGTTGTGCGGTCTATCGCATGCATGGTGATTTCTTTTGTTATTCCATTCTTTATTGTACTCAGTTGGTTAAGTTTTGACTTCTATACTCCATGAAATTTGTGGAATATCCTTAATAATTGTGTTTCATCCAGTATCTTTTCATGAAAATATTCTTCTAAGCATTCTTGAATTTTACTCCACAAAGCAGTATCATGTTGACAATTTGGACGTTATTAATTCCTGGATAAACTAATTCTTGAACTTATTTTATTGAATTCTTATATCATTGTCATCATCCTCATGTTCATAAAATGTTGAAAGTCATCTGTGGCCTGTAGTGCATAGATGGACTTGGTATGATTATGACCAGGGATTATTCGGTATAATCATGACCGTAATATTACAAATGATGTGGTAAAAATCCTCATTGGCCCGTAGTGCATTGATGGACAGTTGTTGGCATGATCATGACCATTAATGAATACACAAATATCCTTGGCCGTAGTGCAGGGGTGATTCGATGATGTGAATTATTTTATTAAGCTGAGTCCCAGCGATAACAGTGCTGAAAAACTTTTTAAATCATAAAAGATAGTAGAGTTTATTTTCTACTTGACTCTTTTAATGGATTGCTTGTTCCGCTGCAGTTAAACTTGATGTCTATTATATTTTATCAGTTTAACATTGTTGAAGGCTAATGATAATTTATTCTGTATTATCTTAGTCATAATATTTCTTACTGGTCTAGTTGAACTCACCCTTTCTTTCACTGTTCTCTTCAGGAAATGAGAACGTAGATGGGGCAAGTCGGGGAACGGAGTGATGGTTCGAATGATAGTATTAGTTAGTAGTCCTCACTATTCTATGTAATAGTGTGTTAATAAATGTAATGAGGACTCCTTTTGAGTATGAATACTCTCTAGAAGATAATATTTGTATTCAAACTCACAGTTTATGTTTTGTCGTATTGTACACGACAGTTGTATTAGTAAGTTGTATTTGTATTCTGTACTTTGTATCTGACGACCCAAGATGGGTGATGTATACCTAATTTTGGGGGCGTCACAGTCTACTTCCTTGTTTTAGCTCTTCTTTAAAACGGTAAGGGATATTATTCTTTTGTATTCATGAAGAGAACTGTTGTTATTCCATTTCTTTATTATTCTGTTGGAATAACCTGTATACGCGGTCTACCCTATACTTGGTGACATTCTTCTATTATTCTGTTGGAACATCCTGTCTGTGTGTTTTACACCGGACCTGGTTCCATTTTTATTATTATTCTGTTGGAACATCCTGTCTGTGTGTTTTACACCGGACCTGGTTCTGTTTTTGTTATTATTCTGTTGGAACATCCTGTCTGTGTGCTTTACACCGGACCTGGTTCCGTCTTGTTATTATTCTGTTGGAACATCCTGTCTGTGTATTTTACACCGGACCTGGTTCCATTATTTATTATTCTGTCGGAATATCCTGTCTGTGCGTTTACGCCGGACCTAGTTCCATTATTTATTATTCTGTTGGAATAACCTGTCTGTGCGGTCTATCGCATGCATGGTGATTTCTTTTGTTACTCCATTCTTTATTATACTCAGTTGGTTAAGTTTTGACTCCTATACTCCATGAAATTTATGGAATATCCTTGACATTTGCGCTTCATCTAGTATCTATTCATGAAAATATTCTCCTGATCAGTCTTGAAGTTTACTCTATAAAGCAGTATCATGTTGACAATTTGGACGTTATTAATTCCTGGATAAACTAATTCTTGAACTTATTTTATTGAATTCTTATATCATTGTCATCATCCTCATGTTCATAAAATGTTGAAAGTCATCTGTGGCCTGTAGTGCATAGATGGACTTGGTATGATTATGACCAGGGATTATTCGGTATAATCATGACCGTAATGTTACAAATGATGTGGTAAAAGTCTTCATTGGCCCGTAGTGCATTGATGGACAGTTGTTGGCATGATCATGATCATTAATGAATACACGAATATCCTTGGCCGTAGTGCAGGGGTGATTCGATGATGTGGATTATTTTATTAAGCTGAGTCCCAGCGATAACAGTGTTGAAAAACCTTTTAAATCATAAAAGATAGTAGAGTTTATTTTCTACTTGACTCTTTTAATGGATTGCTTCTTCCGCTGCAGTTAAACTTGATGTCTATTATATTTTAGCAGTTTAACATTGTTGAAGGCTAACGATAATTTATTCTGTATTATCTTAGTCATAATATTTCTTACTGGGCTAGTTGAGCTCACCCTTTCTTTCACTGTTCTCTTCAGGAAATGAGAACGTAGCTGGGGCAAGTCGGGGAACGGAGTGAAGGTTCGAATGATAGTATTAGTTAGTAGTCCTCACTATTCTATGTAATAGTGTGTTAATAAATGTAATGAGGACTCCTTTTGAGTATGAATACTCTCTAGAAGATAATATTTGTATTCAAACTCACAGTTTATGTTTTGTCGTATTGTATACGACAGTTGTATTAGTAAGTTGTATTTGTATTCTGTACTTTGTATCTGACGACCCAAGATGGGTGATGTATACCTAATTTTGGGGGCGTCACAGTCTACTTCCTTGTTTCAGCTCTTCTTTAAAACGGTAAGGGATATTATTCTTTTGTATTCATGAAGAGAACTGTTGTTATTCCATTTCTTTATTATTCTGTTGGAATAACCTGTATACGCGGTCTACCCTATACTTGGTGACATTCTTCTATTATTCTGTTGGAACATCCTGTCTGTGTATTTTACACCGGACCTAGTTCCATTTTTATTATTATTCTGTTGGAACATCCTGTCTGTGTGTTTTACACCGGACCTGGTTCTGTTTTTGTTATTATTCTGTTGGAACATCCTGTCTGTGTGCTTTACACCGGACCTGGTTCCGTCTTGTTATTATTCTGTTGGAACATCCTGTCTGTGTATTTTACACCGGACCTGGTTCCATTATTTATTATTCTGTCGGAATATCCTGTCTGTGCGTTTACGCCGGACCTGGTTCCATTATTTATTATTCTGTTGGAATAACCTATCTGTGCGGTCTATCGCATGCATGGTGATTTCTTTTGTTACTCCATTCTTTATTATACTCAGTTGGTTAAGTTTTGACTCCTATACTCCATGAAATTTGTGGAATATCCTTGACATTTGCGCTTCATCTAGTATCTATTCATGAAAATATTCTCCTGATCAGTCTTGAAGTTTACTCTATAAAGCAGTATCATGTTGACAATTTGGACGTTATTAATTCCTGGATAAACTAATTCTTGAACTTATTTTATTGAATTCTTATATCATTGTCATCATCCTCATGTTCATAAAATGTTGAAAGTCATCTGTGGCCTGTAGTGTATAGATGGACTTGGTATGATTATGACCAGGGATTATTCGGTATAATCATGACCGTAATGTTACAAATGATGTGGTAAAAGTCTTCATTGGCCCGTAGTGCATTGATGGACAGTTGTTGGCATGATCATGATCATTAATGAATACACGAATATCCTTGGCCGTAGTGCAGGGGTGATTCGATGATGTGGATTATTTTATTAAGCTGAGTCCCAGCGATAACAGTGTTGAAAAACCTTTTAAATCATAAAAGATAGTAGAGTTTATTTTCTACTTGACTCTTTTAATGGATTGCTTCTTCCGCTGCAGTTAAACTTGATGTCTATTATATTTTATCAGTTTAACATTGTTGAAGGCTAACGATAATTTATTCTGTATTATCTTAGTCATAATATTTCTTACTGGGCTAGTTGAGCTCACCCTTTCTTTCACTGTTCTCTTCAGGAAATGAGAACGTAGCTGGGGCAAGTCGGGGAACGGAGTGAAGGTTCGAATGATAGTATTAGTTAGTAGTCCTCACTATTCTATGTAATAGTGTGTTAATAAATGTAATGAGGACTCCTTTTGAGTATGAATACTCTCTAGAAGATAATATTTGTATTCAAACTCACAGTTTATGTTTTGTCGTATTGTACACGACAGTTGTATTAGTAAGTTGTATTTGTATTCTGTACTTTGTATCTGACGACCCAAGATGGGTGATGTATACCTAATTTTGGGGGCGTCACAGTTGGTATCAGAGCTTAGGGATATGATCCCTGGCTAGGATGTGAGAATAGAACTAGGAGGGGAGAGACGGGGAATTTCTTCGCTAGTATGACCTACCTAAGTTTATTTGGAATTTAATTGGTCGGTCAAATTATATGGATAATATGTTATATGTTAATTAACCCTTGTTTTGTTGCAGTATTTACAAATGGCATCCGAAAATGTTGAGATAAACAATGAAGCACATGAGACCAACGATCAATGCTCAGGGTAATGTGCAACCAGAGGACAATAATCCTCATAAAAATAATAACACCGATGAAATGGTGAATGATGGGATGGTCAGAGACTTTATGCAATTCATGCAACAACAAAATAACTCTCGGGCGGTCACCGCTAAGTAATTCAAGGAGCTAGGACCACCGGAGTTTTTGGGAAAGCCAGAACCACTTAAGGCGGAGACGTGGTTAAAGCAGATCACCAAGATATTTGATGTCTTGGTATGCTCCGAGGAGCAAAAGGTTCCCTTTGCCACTTTTATGTTGCGTGAAGAGGCAACTTACTGGTGGGAATCTGTAAAATGTACCCAGCCTGACGCACTCAAGATGTCTTGAGAGAAGTTCCAAGAACTGTTCAATGACAAGTACTTTCCCGAAAGTATTCGTCACATGAAGGAGGTGGAATTTATCAAGTTAGAGCAAAACAACATGACCGTGTCGCAGTACGAAGCCAAGTTTGCCGAGTTGTCCTGATTTGCATCCCACTTGGTTGATAATGAAGAGAGAATGACGCGGTTGTTTTTAAGAGGTTTGAAACCGGAGATACGTCAATATCTTATTTCTCATAAACTGTGTTTATATTCAGATGTTGTGAATAGAGCTCAGTTAGTGGAGCGCGATAACGAGTCAACGCACCCAAAAGAGAGCAGCCGGAAAAATGATAATACTGGTGATAACAGTCATCAAAGCGGTGACAACAAGCATGGAGGGAATCAACATGCCAGAAATGGTAACCACTTCAATGGTAATCATGGTCAAAACAATAAGAATGGACATTTCAAGAAGAGAAAATTCAACAATGATGGAAAGACGTCAGCACCAGCACCCGTTGTTAAGGAAGGAGAACGACCACCTATCATATGCTTCAAATGCGGAGGGGAAGGACACATCAGTCCAAAACTGTGCGATGCCATCCAAAGCATGCTATAATTGTGGAAGAGAAGGTCACTTAGCCCGATTTTGTCGGTTACCGAAGACAAATTCAGCTAGGATGGAGGCACCAAAGGCCGTCCCAGAAAAGCCAAAGCCAGTAGTTTAAGATAGAGCGTTTTTTTTTCGTAACGAGGAACCTGAATAAAATTATCACGGGTATGTTAGTCATAAACTCTTGCGAAGTATATACCGTGTTAGATACCGGTTGCACTCACTCTTTTATTTCACCTAGTTGTGTTAAATATTTGAAGTTAACTCCAGAGAACTTAGACTTTGATATGTCTGTTTAAACTCAGTTGGGAGAAACCTTCGTTACCTCCACTATTTATAAATCTTGTTCAAATCAACACTTTCACGTTACCTGTCGATCTTATCTCTTTGAAAATACTTGCCTTTGATGTGATTTTTTTGAAACGATTGGTTCACTACTCATCATGCTTCTCGTAAGGTTGTTAGCTTTCATACTCCTAACCAACCTGTTATGCGGATTCAAAGTAACCAAACCACTAAAGTCAATCATTGTCATATCAAGCCATAAATAAAGAGCCCCGATCCTTTCGTTGTTGACTTTCTTGTGTGGAATGCACCGAAGCCAGACTTTCGGTAGGGGACGTTGTGAATAACGGTGACAAGTTAATAGATATCAATGTGACGTGTTATCCAAGTCTTGGACGAGAGTCACAGTTTTGAATGATATTTCTATTGTTAATAAATTTTCTGACGTATTCTTGAAGACTTCTTAGCTTACCCCTAGAGCGTGAAATCGAATTTTGTATTGACCCCAGTACAAAACCCATTTCTTAAACCCTCAAATATTTATTCAACTAAAGCGAACGTAACATGCGCCAAAGACGTTGGCTCGAGCTGTTAAAGATTATGATCATACCATACCATCGTGGAAAAGCAAACGTGGTAGCTGATGCGTTGAGTAGAAGATCGTATGCGGTTACAAGTGCGAATATACTAACCCACGTGAAGATAACGAATATACGATTAGAATCGATTTTAATCGATAAAGTTAAAGCCGCTCAAGCTACATACTCAGAGCTGATAAATGTGAAGAAGAAGGTTCAAGAGGGCGTTATTCTAGAAGCAAGAATCGACGAAGAGAGGAAATCTCAACTCTCGATTTAATTGGCCCATTTGAAATTCTCGATGAAGTAGGAACTGTGGCCTATAGACTCGTTTTACCGCCAAGTATGTTGCGTGTTTAGAATATTTTTTTTAACGTATCGATGTTACGTAAATATGTGGACGACCCGAACCACATTATTAATTTAGAACCGGACGAGATAGCGAAAGATTTAACGTATGAGGAGATACGTGTTAACATCTTGGATAAGAAGGATCATATTCGATGCTTAAAGGTTATACCTCAAGAGTTAGAATTTGAAGTGAAATCAAGGTATCCTTACCTCTTCGACATACCAGGTATGTACCCTAATTTCGAGGGTAAAATTTCATAAGAAGGGGAGGTTGTAAGACCCCAACTTTTATAAATAAAGATGAATTTTCTATAAATATCATTTTTGAATATTATGGAGTTAATTTGATATAATGTTATAGTTGTGGGTAATATTTATAAATTTTGCAAAGTACGAAAGTTGTTATATAATATTCGATTGGTCGGAGAATATTCGTTTTAACAGGGAATATTCGTACAACGACACAATCATTGGTGGACCCCACAATGGAATTATTGTCGGATTGAGAAAACGATAAAAATATTTTATTAAAAATAACGGCGAAAGTTTTATCATTGTTACTGTTGAACTACTCGGTAGTAAAAGTACAGTAATACGTGTGGTTGCATAGTAGCACACGGTATTGATTATTAATGCTTATGTGAGAAGTCACTCAGTTTGATTCGATTATTGTCGGTTAATAATATGAATTATTTAGCGATAATGACGTTTTGTTTTACTCGTATTATTAACGTAATAAAACAGAAACATCTTTTTATATAAAACAGAATACTTTATTAAAGTTATTCTATAAATAGAATATATTATATTTTATTTAAAAGATTTTTCTTTAAATATGGACCATCAAATTAAAGTAATCAATCTGGACCGTTCATGGATTAGTTACTATGCATTCTATTTTTCTATAAATAGCAGCTCATTCCTTCATTATTTCTGACGAATTCACTGAACTCTAGAGAGAGAAACTATAGAGAGAGGGAGAAGAAGAGTATTCTGCTACTTAACTACTTCCTTATTTCAGCTCTTCTTTATAACGGTAGGGGTGTTATTCTTTCTTATTCATGAAGAGAACTGTTGTGTGTTTTACACCGGACCTGGTTCCGTTTTTGTTATTATTCTGTTGGAACATCCTGTCTGTGTGTTTTACACCAGACCTGGTTTCGTTTTTGTTATTATTCTGTTGGAACATCCTGTCTGTGTGTTTTACACCGGACCTAGTTCCGTCTTGTTATTATTCTGTTGGAACATCCTGTCTGTGTGTTTTACACCGGACCTGGTTCTATTTTTATTATTATTCTGTCGGAATATCCTGTCTGTGCGTTTACGCCGGACCTGGTTCCATTATTTATTATTCTGTTGGAATAACATGTCTGTGCGGTCTATCGCATGCATGGTGATTTCTTTTGTTATTCCATTCTTTATTATACTCAGTTGGTTAAGTTTTGACTTCTATACTCCATGAAATTTGTGGAATATCCTTGATAATTGCGTTTCATCCAGTATCTTTTCATGAAAATATTCTTCTAAGCATTCTTGAATTTTACTCCACAAAGCAGTATCATGTTGACAATTTGGACGTTATTAATTCTTGGATAAACTAATTCTTGAACTTATTTTATTGAATTCTTATATCATTGTCATCATCCTCATGTTCATAAAATGTTGAAAGTCATCTGTGGCCTGTAGTGCATAGATGGACTTGGTATGATTATGACCAGGGATTATTCGGTATAATCATGACCGTAATGTTACAAATGATGTGGTAAAAGTCTTTATTGGCCCGTAGTGCATTGATGGACAGTTGTTGGCATGATCATGACCATTAATGAATACACGAATATCCTTGGCCGTAGTGCAGGGGTTATTCGATGATGTGGATTATTTTATTAAGCTGAGTCCCAGCGATAACAGTGTTGAAAAACCTTTTAAATCATAAAAGATAGTAGAGTTTATTTTCTACTTGACTCTTTTAATGGATTGCTTGTTCCGCTACAGTTAAACTTGATGTCTATTATATTTTATCAGTTTAACATTGTTGAAGGCTAATGATAATTTATTCTGTATTATCTTAGTCATAATATTTCTTACTGGGCTAGTTGAGCTCACCCTTTCTTTCACTGTTCTCTTCAGGAAATGAGAACGTAGCTGGGGCAAGTCGGGGAACGGAGTGATGGTTCGAATGATAGTATTAGTTAGTAGTCCTCACTATTCTATGTAATAGTGTGTTAATAAATTTAATGAGGACTCCTTTTGAGTATGAATACTCTCTAGAAGATAATATTTGTATTCAAACTCACAGTTTATGTTTTGTCGTATTGTACACGACAGTTGTATTAGTAAGTTGTATTTGTATTCTGTACTTTGTATCTGACGACCCAAGATGGGTGATGTATACCTAATTTTAGGGGCGTCACAGTTGGTATCAGAGCTTAGGGATATGATCCCTGGCTAGGATGTGAGAATAGAACTAGGAGGGGAGAGACGGGGAATTCCGAATAATTCTTTTGTCGATCCTGTGCCGTTTGTATACGTTGTCAAATCGTTTGGATCTTCTCTGTAGTCATGCGTACCAACTCTGGTCCCAACAATGTTGCTTCACCCACCTCGTCCCAGCATACTGGAGAACGACATTTTTTCCATACAATGCCTCGAATGGAGCCACACCTATGCTCTCCTGATAACTGTTGTTGTAGGAGAATTCCACCAATGGTAGGTACTTATCCCAACTCCCTTTGAGATCTAGGACACAGAGTCTTAATAGATCTTCAAGAGTTTGAATAGTCCTCTCTGATTGTCCGTCCGTTTGAGGATGGTATGCCGAACTGAATCGTAAATCCGTGCCCATAGCTTTCTGCAAGCTAACCCAAAATCGTGAAGTAAATCTTGGGTCACGATCCGAAACTATGGATACTGGCATGCCATGCAATCTCAAAATCTCGTTCACATACATACTAGCAAGACGTTCAAGGGAATAAGTCTCACGTATCGGTAAGAAATGGGCAGACTTGGTTAATCTATCAACAATAACCCAAATCGCATCTATTCCTTGAGAAACCTTGGGAAGACCTGTAACGAAATCCATGGTAATGTGTTTCCACTTCCATTTCGGGATCTCAAATGGTTACAATGGCCCATTTGGCACTTGATGCTCCGCCTTTACACGTTGACAAGTTAAACACCTCGAGATAAACTCCACGATCTCTCTTTTCATATTGCTCCACCAAAATATATGTCGAAGATCGTGATACATTTTGGTACTCCTAGGATGGATTGCAAACGGTGTGTTGTGTGCCTCCATCATTATTCTATGCTTCAAGTCAAAATCGTTAGGAACACAAAGTCTGGAGTTGACTCGAAGTATTCCTTCTTCATCGATTCTTGCTTCTGGAATAGCACCTTCTTGCACTTTCTTCTTCATACACATCAGCTCTATGTCCGTAGCTTGAGCAGCTTTAACTTTATCGATTAAAGTCGGTTCTACTCGTATATTTGATATCATCATGTGGGTACTTGGAGCCTTCATCTCTATCTCCATCCTTTGCAAGTCATACAAAATGGGCCTTTGTGTTAACAACATTGCACTCGTACCCGCATATGATCTTCTACTCAATGCGTCAGCTACTACGTTTGCTTTTCCAGGATGATATTGGATGGTATGATCGTAATCTTTCAACAGCTCGAGCCAACGTCGTTGTCGCATGTTGAGTTCCTTTTGGGTGAAGAAATATTTGAGGCTTTTATGATCTATATAGATCTCCACTTTCTCCCCATACAGGTAGTGTCTCCAGATCTTCAACGCGAAAACGACTGCTGCCAACTCCAAATCATGAGTAGGATAATTCCTCTCATATTCTTTGAGTTGTCGCGAGGCATAGGCTATGAATTTCTCATGTTGCATGAGAACACATCCTAACCCTTTGCCTGAAGCATCGCTGTAGATAACAAATCCATCCGAACCAGATGGTATTGTCAGAACAGGTGCCGAAATGAGTCTCCTCTTGAGTTCATGGAAACTCTTCTCCCATTCCTCAGTCCATATGAATTTTGTATCTTTTCGAGTCAGCTGAGTTAACGGAGTAGTGATTCGAGAAAATCCTTCCACAAATCTCCGATAATAACCAGCTAAGCCCAGAAAGCTACGTACTTCAGTTACCGACTTCGCTGTGACAAACCGTGCGTTGTTATCATTTCCACCTGTATTCTGCACACGAGTCTCCCTCGTCTGCTTTTGCATGAACTGCAAAAAGCTTCTAAACATTCCATCATTCATCGTTTGTTCGGTAACATTTTTTACAGGAGGAATATTGCCTTCCTGTTGCACGTTCCCCTAGGTGGTGATCAAAGGTGTCTCCACGGTCTGATTTACTCCATTATTAACGTTCTCAGCTGCCATTCTTAAATACTGCCATAAAACAAGGGTTAATAGTCATGTCATATATTATCCCTATACTCTGACCGACTAAATAAACACCAAATAAACTTAGTCAGGTCATACTAGCGAAGGAATTCCCCGTCTCTCCCCTCCTAGTTCTTGTCTCACATCTCAGCCATGGATCATATCCCTAAGCTCTGATACCAACTGTGACGCCCCCAAAATAGGTATACAACACCTATTCTGAGTCGCCAAATACATGGTACAGAAAGCAAACTACAACTTCAATAATACAATTGTCGTGCAAAATACGACAACGCATACTGTGAGTTTAAATACAAATATTGTCTTCTAGACAATATCCACACTCAAATAAGTCCTCAATACAATTATTCAAATACTATTTTACAGAAATAGTGAGGACTGCTAAAACATCTTTCTAGAACCATCACTCCATACCCCGACTAGATCCTGCTATGTTCTCACCTCCTGAGAAGAAAAATAGAACAAAAAGGAAAAGGGTGAGCTCAACTAGCCTAGTAAAGAATATTATGACTACGATAATATACAACAAATTATCATTAATATTCAACAGGGAAAAATATGATAGAATATAATCGACAACAAGTTTTAGATCAACAACTGCAGGGGAAACAGCAAACCATTAGAAAAGTCAAGTAGAGAATGAATTCTACTATCTTCTAAGATTTAAAAGTTCATCATCAATATTTTATCCCTGTAACATCAATTAATAATCATCTTTATCCAAATATTCATCTTTGCACTATAGGCCAAAGATATTCATTTGTATCACCTGTCAGTCATGTTCATCTTAACACCTGTTCATCTTTGCACTACAGGCCAAAGATATTCATCAAGTAATCATACATCTTTGCACTACAGGCCAAAGATATTCAGTAATATCATCATTTAGGACTGAGGATGATGAAAAATATCTTAAAGAGAACGAATCCAGTGAGACAGAAGGACAAATAGTAGGGATTCGTATAACAGTTTATCCAAGATCAATAATACTTCATAATAATCAATTGTGAAGCAGAATTTAAAAATAAAGATCAAAACATGGATACAATCAAAGATAGTAATCATAATAGACATCTTGGACAAAAAGGGAAAATTTTATTTTTCGATGAATAGTGCTGTATTCGTGAATAGTGCCGTATACGTGAATAGTAACGTATACGTGAATAGTAACCCCGACACAAAAAGTTTCAAATTTGATAAAAATTTCATATCAATATTTCAGCATAATGATATTGAAGAAAATAATATCATTTAAGAAGAAAATAATATACGTTACCTCAAAATATCAGTACTTCTGGTCGGAATATCGGTATAAGGCTGAAAGAAACTTGCTCTGATGAATAGAAACTCTCAAAGTATCTAAATACTCACAAAATACACTCAATAATCTAGAGAGAGAAAGAGAGAAAACTTGTTTATGGTGTGATTTTCAATTCTAACTTAGCCTTCTATTTATAGGAAAATGTTAGCACGCCGAAGCAGACTTAACCTGCAACCTGATGGCTTTACCTGCTACTATTCCCACCCACCACATTTGAATAAAAATCTCAGCACATTTCTTCACCAACCAAGAGTGGGGCCCACCAATTCTAGAATTTTCCACCAAAATGATTAACTCCGAAAATTTAACAATTTATGAACCAGTCATCTCGTAAAATTCATAATAAATCATACGTTCATTTTTAACGGTTCAAAATTTGTGTACATATACTCAACTTATATATGTATAACATATCAAAAAATTACCACGATCCAACGGTCGGGTTAAAAATTATAACCCCCGCAAAATATCTCAAAAACCCTAATTTTTAATACCTCCATTCCGACAAAAATACTGATAAAAATCTCAACATTAACTCTTTCATTTTTAACCACAAAAATATATCCCTCATTTATATCCACATAAAATAAATATTTCCTTATCATATGAATCAATAATTAATTATTCACAAATAATATTACAGAATCACATTTATGACAACCAGGCCGTTCCCAGGAAAGAGGGGGCTTTCCAATAAAGATTTCTCCTTACTGGTGCGCAATTAGATGACCAAACCTCTCCTTAGACAGAACTTTCTAGACATTGCCAATAATGTTATCTAATAATATTATTCAAATAATATGAATTATTGATCTGATAATGGAAAATACTGTGCAACAACAATTATTGAAACAACAATAATATAAAATATCAACGCAGCAATTATTGAATCAATAAAATAAAATATTGAACAATAACTACTGTAACAATTATTGAGTAGTGTCTTCTTACGTAAGAATCAATAATTGGTGCAATACCGTATGCTACTGTATTTTAACCACCAGGTATTCCAACAGTATTAACGGTAACAACTACGTCGTTATTTATAAACAACTTATACTTGTCATTTTCTTCATCCAATCGCTTTCGGTTATGGGGCCCACACAAGGCTGCGCCGCCGTACGAATATTCCCCGACAGCAAGAATATTCCACGACCAAACGAATATTCCCAAACAAAATGAATATTTTATAACCACTTGCTTATTTTGCAAAATTTGCACATTTCACCCATAACCAAAGTATTATATCAAATTAATCCCTTATTATTCACAATAATATTTAGAGAAAATTTGATTTTATTCATTAATAAGTTGGGGTCTTACAATAATAAATCTAATAAAGTCATACGGGGTGAGATTTGACTACAAATGATATTTTATGCCGAGAAACTTCTTTTCAAGCATAAATAAAGCAATAAAAATATGTAATAAATATAAATTACATATTTAAGCGAAATAAAAAATATAGTTGCCTATAAAATTATTTTGTGATGCAACGAAGGACGAGAAACCTTTAAAATTTTGTATAAATCATAAAAATGATATTTTGAGGTTTCGGGGTTAAAATGAAGCTTTTGAGCTGAGATTTATGTAACAGAATATATACATTGTCGACGTCGGGATTTTTTTTTGCCCTTTTTTGTTCTTGTCTGATGTTGTTATCATGTTAGGTGAGATTTATTTTAAAAAATAAGTTTGAAAAGGTTTGACATGTATATGTCGACGATTTGATTGTAAGAGTCGTCAATTGGTATTTTTAAATGGTTGAAGTAACTCAACCGAGAAATGGTTTGCACATAGACCTAGTGATGTGACACTATTTAACTGGTCTGCAAAATTAAAATTCGTTAGGGTCCGAGGGCTTGATTATGCGGAGGGAAGCTGTTAGTCACCCCCCCTCGACATCCGTGATAACACGGTTACCGCCACTTTCCAACTTAAACTTTTATCTGAATGTGTGTGTGTGTGGGTCTATGTGCAGTTGTCTGGAAGTAGTGATATGCCTCGTTTGCACCTATATACAAAGGGTTTTAATTTTATATAATAGTTCAATTTTAACGAGATATGGCAATGATGTTTTGTAAAACAGGTTTTCAAACCCTTATACTCAATAGTAATTGAAGCTTTTGATACTTCAATTTTATTATGTGTTCGACTAGATTGCTTTTATTATTTTTGATCCTCGAGAAAATATGATACATAGTAGCAACGAACTCCTTCTGGGCATAAGAGTCATCTAAGGAAATTCAGACACCGTGAATAATTTACAAGCTGGCTGCAGCTGAAAATGTCTATCACGGGAACCGAATCTAGATTCAGGAACTGAATCTATGATCACATGATTCTCAGGCTCACATGAAAGAGTAATATGTACAAAAGCTAAAATAAGAACTAGATTTTGAATAAATCTAAACTATTTCAGCTTCATCGGTTCTATTTTAGTCACCATGAACCGATTAAAATGAGAAATAGCCAGATTGAGCCGAATCTAGCCCTCATCAAAAGCTAGAATACAGATTAGATTTGAATAAATCTAAGCATTTCAGCTTCAACGCTTCCAGTTTAGTGACCATGAACCGGTTAAACTGAGAAATAGCCAGATTTAGGGAAATCTAGCCCACAGGCTGATAAACAGTTATATATATATATATATATATATATATATATATATATATATATATATATATATATATATATATATATATATATATAACAAGGATCAAGTGCATACCCCTTATCGTACTCACCCGTGCTCACTCCCCTTTAGGCGACGGTTTTGGTCATACAACCGTCGTCTAAACTTTTAGCGACAGACAACATATAGCGTCGTTAAAAGTATAGACGACGGCTGTATGACCAAAACCGTCACCTAAAAGGGGGTGAGCACGGGTGAGTAAGATAAGTGTTATGCACTTGATCCGGACCGTATATATATATATATATATATATATATATATATATATATATATATATATATATATATATATATATATATATATATATATAAGAACATTTTAAGTTCTACCTGGAGCTAACTTCGTGACAATTGATTGTTCATATGTTCATATATATATATATATTTATATAATATTGAACTATGCTTCGATTGAGCCCTAATATAATATTCGGAGCGTTTACTGCTTATGTATATATATATAAGTAATAAAAGCCACGGATCGACCATCCGGGCATACCCACACGACGCGACTCTAAACGCAAGTAGATATGTATGTATAGAAGTAAGAAAAAGTTTAAAAATTTGAAATATATTACAATGGACTGCCAAGAAGACTTAAGATAGCTTTTGATGCTTGAGAACTCAGTTTCCACCAGTTAAATTTTAGTATGTTGTAAAACACGAGCTCACAACTGTTTAGAAAAAAGAAGCACTCAATTTAGAGCACTATACAAGTGTGTACAAATTGAAATGGAAGGGGTTTCCTCGCTCTTTCTCTCTCTAAAATGGCCAACCCAAGGCCTCTATTTATAGAACCGATGGACGCGGGTCTACCCGCGGTAGCCGCGGGTCTACTTGCAGCTGCCCGAGTTTCCCCGGGCCATGTAGGTCCCGCCATCTCGAAGTTCGTGCACTCAGATAACGCAATATTTGCTTGAACCTTCATAACTTTCAATCTAGGAGTCCAATAGAAGTGTTTCATACCATTTCGGAAAGCTCTTTCTGAGAGCTACGCACTGACATATGATTTACTCTTTTTTAATTCTGGGAAGATGGGTCCATAACTGAAATAGCATTTTTGGGTCTCCGTCAGGCAGTCCGTTGACCTGTTTTTCGTAGTTTGCGCTCGAAAGTTATGATATGGTTCTTGTGGGACTTCTTTTGAAGAAGTTTGAGTTGAAATTAATTAATTTGAGTTGAGTTGAGTTTAAGTTGGCAAAATGACCATTTTGCCCCTTATGGGGTTATTTTTGACTTTGGCGCAGTTGTAGCGGTCTTTTTCCAGGGTTATCTCTGAGATTGTCATGTTGTTGACTCTGAATGTCCTTAGGGTTATCTCTGAGGTTGGATTGATCTCCCGAGGTTGACTTCGGGCATTAAACTTGATCTCTTGGAGTTATCTCCGGGGTTAGAACTGACTTTTCTGAGGTTATCTCCGGGGTTGGGAACGAATTTCGTGGGATTATCTCCGGGGTTGGAAACTGGATCTCCCGGGGTTATCTCCGGGGTTGGAATTAATGTTGTGGTCCTCCAGGGTTATCTCTGGAGTGTGAAAAAGATGCTTTGTCCTCCTACATAGTTAGTAACAGGAAAACAAAATTTCGAGTGTCTATAGATGCCCCTCTTTATAATGTTCATACAATGCAATGGAATGGACATGATAAAGATTACTAGACACTTGAAATATGACAAGGTATTTTTATTGATGCAAATCACAATGTAATGAATGTTATGATAAATGTTAAAATGCTTTCGCAAATCGCACATCGCATTTCGTACTTCACACTTTGCTTTTGGCCAATCGCACTTCGCAACTCGCATGTCGCATTTCATAAATTGCCAATCATAAATTGCTCTTCGCACATCGTAAATTGTTTTACCTTTACCGATTATTATTGATGCATATGCTGGTGTTGACTCCAACGGTTTGGCTTTTTAGCGGTGTTTCCGATGCTTGTTTGATGAAGAAAAATTGAGATATTTTCTACATCTTTACTGGTAATGACGTTCTGAAATTGTCGGACCTTCCCGATGTATACGCTGGTAGTTTATAATGGTGCCTACCCTAATGGTAGTTTGACAACGGATCCTACTCTGCTGGTATTTGACTGCACTGACATCACCAAACTATTTTGATTCCCACTTAAACGGTGGTATACAAAGCTTTCATCGCTGAACTGTATTGATGTTATGCTAAATTGATGCCAATGGTTTAGAATATCAGATCTTTCGATACCTTCGTTGAAGTAATATTAAACGGCTTGCTTCACAAGACTCAGCCTGATGTTACGTTGGATTGATGACAACAAATTGATGTCTATAACGAAATTTTTCTCTAATCTAGAAATTTAACGTGCACGTATATTTAAATCTACTGGAGATGCATGTTAAATCTTGATGGAGATATACGCTGATGTAGCGCATTTGCACATGTGCAGATCATGCATGATGCGATGACCTAGATTTATCCTTAGGAGTCTATTGTCCTAGGTTGATGCATATTTTAAATTATCTGGAGTAAAAACTAACCTCACCCTTTCTGAGGTGATTTGTTGGGTGCTTGTGCCCCATTCCCTTGTGTTTTTGATTCACAACCAGGCTGGACTGGTTACCTGAGTGCCGCTGACATCCCTAGAGGGTGCGGCTCATTCTTTCACTGCCCAGCTTTGAACTTGTGTAGAGGCCTCAACTTGTTAGGACTTGACGCAAGTTAACATGTTTGATGGTGTAGATTGCTAGACCTTTCATCGTTGGCCTTTTGCTCTTGAGTAAAGGACTTTTTTGAGAAATTTCCCCTTCTTCTATAGGGGCAAGCTTATATCGCCATCATTTCTTTCAAGAGTGCTCCCCTTTCTTTTAATGAGAGGCTTGATCCTGCCTTAAACTCCTTCTATTTCTTGGAATTGGACAATGCCCTAATCCTTTCGCATGTTGATGCTAGGGATTCATATGAGAAACTCTCTTTGTTGACCAAGTCGAGAGTGAGTAATATCCTGCACATCAAAAAAACCAAAATGCACTAAATGCTTGACGGCTTGGCCATCGGGATTAGTATACTCTTGTGAATAAGGTATTTGAAGTACAAGTTATGAAATGGAATGAGTTATGAAATCGCAAGGAAATTTTAAAGCATCTATGGTCATTATTCATGGGTAGGATTAGATTCAAAAGACTTTTTTCCCTATCTAAGAGATACTTCATCTTCGCTCTAGACGTTATTCTTCGCAGAATTGACTTCATACGACACACGCACTATGATTGACGCAACTCTTACCAGGGGCTTTACTTCTATGCCTTCGCAAATTTTTCTAATTTTTCTCGCTTAATATTATCTTGTTTTCTTAGGCTATACAGAATTACCCATGAAACGAGTTTTGGACCAACGACTCCTATTCCGGAGGGCTTTAGGGCACTAGGTGTTATGACACCCCTTCGGGTTTACTGGCTTGAGTAATAAAGGCCACGCTTAGAGATAAGTCAAGAGATCACTCTATTTGCTTTTTTATCTGAGCTTGACAGGTCCGTTTTCTTAGGCTCTAAGTCACCTATACAGGGAGCGTTAGGCCGGTTGACTCTCAAACCAGATGGCTTTAGGGCACCAGGTGTAAAGACACCCCTCAGGCTTAATTACTCGAATAACCTATGCCACGATTTAGATCTGCTTAGGTTTTTCCTTTTCTTTTTTCAATGCTCATTTTCTTAGTCGCTAAGTTACCCATGTAAGGAGCGTTGGGCCGATGACTCCCAAACCAGATGACTTTAGGGTACCAGGTGAAAAGACACCCCTCAGGCGTAATAACTCGAGCAACCTAGGCCATGATTCAAAACATTAGGCTGGCGACTTATCTTTTATCTTTTCATTAATTGCCATTATTTTTGCCATAGCTTCATACCCCACAACTAAGAGTTAGGGCAATTGCAAAGTGCAGACATGCATATGAGGTCAAGTTTGTTCCAAAAAGTGCTTTGAACTAGGATGTCGTGCCCAATCAAAAGGGTTGAATAGTCTTAATTCTCTAATTGCTCCCATGATTCTTGCCCCTCGGACACTTATTAGAATTACTCCCATTCATACAAGTTAAGCAAAAACCTCTTAACATGTATATTATAGCTAATGCAAGTAAACATAGACTAAAAACTCATACAGAGATGAAAGAGTCATACCTCATATATGGATTATTCATTCTGAGAATAGTATGATGGGAAAAGACCAAATGATCATACCGAATCGCCAGTGAGATGATATGAGTGAAGCTCTAATGATGATGTACCATGCTGATGGTGCTGACTGGTGCCTTTTCCTCTTTAGGATGCTTAATAAATGCCCCAGTATTGAGTTGTTGTTATTTCTGAGATTGCCCTAGTCTTATTAAAAGGGTTCCAATATCAGGTTATCGCCAATTTTGAAATTTCCCCAGACTTGTTTGTTGTCTGGGATAGTTTCTTAGACAAATGGGCTAATAAGATGTCGAGGTCGCTAGAGGCTTTAACCTCAGTACCATATGGTGAACAGGTAGTGGACTTGGGCTTTGATTCCCTCAATCATTGTTCTTGACTTGTTCGCACAATCAGCCTTGATTATTTTTTTCTGATTTGATGAAGACTTGTGATTGAGGGTGTCGACTCTTTGAAGGTCTTCGCTGCTGGTCATGCTTGATATATCGCTGTGTTATTGTTACAACTTTGATGATTGATGTCGAGAGGCCTTCAAACTCCATTAAATTAGCCCAAAGATCTCAGCTTGGTTGGTGATGACTTCACCCAAGTTTGATTTGATCTGTAAGGTTTGATTTGTTGTTTTGGGATTAAAATTTGGGTTTCGATGTTTCTTTTGAGGGTCAAACCGCACCACTGATGGTTGCCTACGTACTCCTATTGATGAGGGGAGATCAGGTCTACATAGTTCTTGTTTGATAAGCTAAATAGTTTGAGAAGTGTTTGTTTGGTTTGATCTCACCATAAATGGATGCTTACGTACTCCCATTGATGAGGGGAGATCATGTATTTCGTAGTTCAGGCCTGATAAGATGAATGGTTTGAGAAGTGTTTGTTTAGTTTGACCGCACCATAAATGGTTACCTACGTACTCCCATTGATAAGGGGAGATCAGGTCTTTCGCAGTTCAGGCTTTTTGCTGAGACCTGACTGGTTTAATTTTTTTGATTTTGATTTTTTGATTTGTTTTCAATATTTACATGCATGGAAAATAAAAGGCATACTACGAAGAAAGTGATACCATCCCAACATCTTCTGAAACTCCTAACTTTATCCTCTGGAACTACATCTTCTTGGCCAACTAAGGCCTGATAGTCCAGTATTCAATGGTTATGTTACCTTCAAGGCTCGCGATAGAGGTTACCTCTTGGTTCTAAATATCTTCACTTATGGCCACAACTTGATCGCTTCCTAATTCAGTATATTTCTCAAGGACACTTAAACTAGACCCATCGCAAAAAGGTATGAACTCCTGATACTTTGATGGGTTGGTTTCCCCGACAACCTCACCACCTTTTTCTTGGGCTTGAGAGGATTCGACCATGAAATCTCCCTTGAACTGTTGTTGCATTTCTTGTAAGGAACTTTCCTTTTTGGATTTTTCTTCCTTAGAAAGGATTAGTATTTCCTCTGCATCATCCAAGGTGATAAAATTAGGAACGTGGTTGCTATCTTTGGACCATAGGATGTTTGAAGTTGGCGGAGGAATCGCCTTTGGGGATTCCCTTATCTCCTCTATCATTCCTTGCATTAAGATAAGTCCACCCTGTGTTCTGCCAGGATTGGTGCTCATAGCCTTCACCTCCTTTGAAGTGCCTGTCTCGAGTGGACATCTTAAGCTTTTTATTTCCTCTTCGCCTATTCTGGTCATGAGGAATCCTATCTTCAGCTCTTTATTTTCAATGAGATATTGGATTTTATGTCGCAAAGACCAGCATTCCTCAGTCGCATGTCCAGGTGAGTTAGAATGGTAAAGACATATCATGGTGGAATCATAACTCTTTATCTTGGGATTTATAGGAGGCAGCAACTCAGTATTCCTTCCTTTGCTTATCAGAAAGTGTAGCATTTCTTAATTAGATTTGCTCAGAGAGGTGAATTTTCGGCCTCTTGTGGAGGTTGTTTGATCTTTCTTCTTTGAGAATTCGCATTCCCCCGAGCGATTTTTCCATTGGCGATATCTTCTAGCAATTTTATCATCCCCTTTTTCTTGTCCTTTCAGCCTGCTTTGATCTTCTTCATTTAGCTGGCTCATACTAGAGAGATATGGACTTGCATTATGGTTAATGTGACAACCGACAATTTATAATTTAATTTTAATATTTATTAGATTGAATAAATATTTCTCGATGAATTAATTATTAGATTAAATAATTAATTGATGAAGTTGTGTTAGATTAATTTAATTATATGTGTCATATTTATTAAATTAATGTGGCGAATTATTATTATTCAAAGTATGTAATTATGTGAGTTTATTGAATTAAAAGATATATTTAATAAGCCTAATTTTATTTTATAATTAATGAGAAAAATTAATTATATGATTATGTGAATTAATGAGAAATTATCATTTTTTATTTAAATTAAATTAAATAAGATATTTGATTTAGGTTATAATTGGATGTGACATTATTGAACTATAGTATAGGAGATTGATTAAAATAAATAGAAGTAATAATTAAATGGTAGCCAAACATGGTCTTATGAGAAGTTAAGAGCACTTAACCACGTATAGGTAACTGACCTCAACGTTAATAAGTGCACTCTATTAGTTTTCTTTTACGTACTTCCATTCAAGTAGAACTTAGAGAATTTCAGAGAAATCAGAGAATTGTTGGGAGAAATTGTGATCTTGAAGAAGAATCTAAAAAGGGACTTCACTCCTATGCATCTGTAATAGGGTAATCTCTTCTTCCCCAAAACTCTATTTACGTTGTTTAAAGTTTTTCATGAAATTGGCTTTCAAAATTCTGTAAAGTATCTGTAAATGGGAAATTGTGTTGTTATATGGATATATGTAATAATATGATTAGCATAACATGTTTTATTATATAGGTTTCCATATCATCAGTTTCATAATATTAGCGTATGTTATGGCTTAAAAAGTTTCAGAGTGTTGAATTATGGCCATATGGCCCTTACACACAAATTTAATGCGTCAATCATATATTATCCATAAATTTTACACTTTTATATAATTATGCATGTTAAAACGAAGAGAACAAAACTTGAATGGATGGAATTTGTGTTATAACGAACCCGTAGTACTGATTTACATGTTTTGTTTTCAAAACCTTCAAGAATATCAAGAACAGTAAATTACTTGTGTTGATTTTTGTTAATGATGTGTTTTAACATGTTAAAATCAAGCTAAAAGGGTTAATTAATGATTATGTACGAATTCTAGAATGTGGGTATGTTTAATTTGGTGAATTTAATGACCATATAATGTTAAATTCGCCTGATTCTGTGTTCTTCGCGAATTGGAAATCAGAAACTGGAGTTTCGCGCCGCGGTGCTAACTCCAGGTCTAAAACTCGCGCCGCAGCGCCACCGCACCGCAGCGCTAAGTCTCAAGCTGCAGCGCCACGACGCCGCAGCGCGAAGACAAGGTATAACTGTGGTACCGCAGCGCCACTTAGCAGAATGTCTAGAAATGCAAATTTTTAGTATTCAAGTATAGAAATGTGATTGTAACTTAATCTAATGAACATAAAATTATGTTAGAAGTATAATGAGATGTCGCAATAGATTCTTAACATGTCAATAACATAATTTCATGTGAATTGATTTATTGAATGCATAATTAGCTTTTATGCGTGAAGTGTAAATTATGTAACAATGAGTATGATAAATTGATTGAGTATAGTCATAATTTGAATTAGACAAGAAGAATGAGCTTATGATGACTAGTTACATATTAATTAACTGGAGTTATGAATGGAAATGGTATTTAGGATTAAATCAAGGAACGTGTATAAATTAACGTGTAATCTACGCACGAGGCAAGTTTCCTTACCCTACTTGTTATCATTATTCAAGTTTGTAAATTACTTCAAGTAATTCTCGTTTTTATTAAATCAAGTTTGATTTGTTATATTAAAGATTAATTATATTTTCAAAGTACGAATCTGTTATACAATACTTGTTCTATTGTATACCTCTTGAGATTGTTATTCAATTTAAATACCATTTCTTGTTGAACCTTGTTAGACTAGCGAACCCTTATTGATTCAACTAGTCCATAGTTGATGAACGTTCTAAATTTTAGAACCCTTATTGATTTATCCAAACCAAACTTCCTTTGGTGCCGACTCTATTGTCAAACTGAGATGAACAACCCTGTAAAGGGATTACTTATGCATTAGCGTTAAGATATTGTGCACAGTATGGTACTAAGGGCTGATCCCCCTAAGTACGAGAAGAAGAGTCCATAGTCTTATGACTGTTAAAGGTTTCAAGTATAACCCTTGATAACCTAGAACATAGTTCAAGGTCTTATGACCCTCAGATTTCTTTTGATTCTTGTTATTCATTCTTGATTCAATAGTTGAGCTTTATTTTAGAAGTCTTTGATTCACTCGCATGTTATTATATTGTTACATTCATTATTATACTTATAGGCAATTGTGCTCACTCTTGTGAATAATAATAACATTGTAGTTAAGAACGAAAGAACAGACAAACCTTCTACTAGCAAAGGCAAGGGCAAGATTAACAAGTGATGAAGACTTGTTGTTTATGTGATGTTGAATTTATGTGTTAAGACTTATGTCCATGTTGTTTAAGACTTATTATTTGTTTATGTTTTCGCACAGATGTTTAAGGTAAGTATGACCTGGGATTGTATTTATTATTCAGATGTTGTAACCCCATAAGGGGAGGATTTATTTCTATCTATTGCATGGTTTGCATTATTTATGGGTAGATAGATATATGATGTTGTATCGTGAACACCAAATCATGTGGGAATGGAATTACCCGGATTTGGGGGTGTCACATGTTGGTATCAAAGTTGTAGGTTATGAAACTTAGGTGGGGGAACAACCTTAGGTAATAGCCTTATAGGAAGAACATAGTGAAGGAAAACTCTTATCGAGTTCTAAGAGATGAATTTCTTAATTCATTGAAGATAATAAAAGACTTTATATGCTTATGTGTTAAATTATGTGATCACTAGTACGTCTTAGTAACTAAAACTTAAAACTATGTTGTCAGGATGTCAGATGTTGGAGGAGCTAGTCGAGCTGGGGAGGATGAACCCCGAGTGCCTATTGAGGAGGAGCCCCGAGACATTCATGTTGTCAGGGAGCAGTTGATATAGAGGGAGCCATCTTCGTTGATCACTGTTGTTGGTCAGGAGCATGAGCCTGAGACTAATCCTGAGGAGGATCCTGAGGAGGAAGAGGAAGAAGAGGAGTTCCCACCGAACTCCATCGATGCTGAGATGTACGATGAGCTATATGACCGTAACATAGAGTTAAGTGACACTGTCCAGGATTTGACTGAGCGAACGATTATTCAGCAGATTACCATCGAGCAGAAGGATAGGGAGATTGTGACTCTTCACACACGTGTGGGAAACTAGGAGTGGGATTTGGTTCACGAGAAGGGTCAAACCGAGGAGAAGTACGAAGAAATAGAGAAGTTAAAGAAGGAACTGAAGGAAAGCTCAGAGAGGCTGATCATAGCAGAGGAGGGCTGGGTAAGAGAATCACGTCGTGCTGATCTTACTGAAAGGGATTGTCGTGTAAAGAAGGCTAAGCTTGGGGAGACATACTCTACACTTAATAATGCAATGGATGAAGCTCAGGATTGAGTTTTGAGTTACCCAATCCAGTTTGAAGGTCTACAATTGTACATGTTGGATCGCAGAACGATGTCTCGCATCATAGAATAGGAACGTAGCAAGGCTATTCGGTGCCTTAACAGACAGTGATAGTATTTGTTTAATTATGTGAAAAACTTATCTGGTTTTTTTAGATGTAAATTCAGACGTGTTTATGAACGAATGAATATTTTAATGTTTTAAATCCTGTAGATTCTTTATCTCGGGATAATTGATGTAAATAGCAGTGATGCTATCGTTTGATGTTAAAATTTTTGATTTGAATAAATATATCAAGTTGTTTGAGATAATGTGTTAAGTGATAATGTTAAATTGTTGAGTTAAGCCTTAACTATTTTAGAGAATTTAATAAAGATCTAATAAGCGTATATTTTAACAGAAATATGCCGCTGAGAAGAAGACAAAACCGTCAACCAGCTCAGGAAGAGTCAACGAATAATAACAATAACGCCAATGCTAATCCCGTCCAACAATTAGTGAACTTACTAGCTGGAGCAATGAATAATCAACCTCAAGCTCCACCGAATACAACGTTCAAAGATTTCAAGGTGGTGGGACCGCCAGAGTTTAAAGGTTCCATGAACTCGATCGAAGCTCAGACTTGGGTTATGGAGATTGAGAAGGTTTTTGAGGTCGCAAGAGTCAGAGAGGACCAGAAGACCGCTTTTGCAACGTTTATGCTGAAATCTGAAGCCAGTTTTTGGTGGCAAGCAAATAAGGTCCGTGGAGGAGAAGGTATGATTACCTGGGAGAGGTTCAAGGAGATATTTTTCGAGATGTATTTCCCAACTACCTCGCAGAACCAATTGGAGGTTCAGTTTCTAGAATTGAAACAGGGGAATATGTCCGTACCAGATTATGCGGCTAGATTCAACGAATTGGCAAGGTTTGCCACATATCAAGTGTACACGGACGAGAGAAAAGCAAGAAGGTTCGAACAAGGACGGAAGTAGTGGTTGTATAGTAAGGTGTCGATGTTTCAGTTGAAGACATTCGCCGGGGTACTAGAGAAAGCCATACTCGCTGAAGGTGGAAGCGATGCGGTAACCAAATACAATCAGGATCAGAAGAAGAAGAAGAATGAAAGCGAAGGAAATAACAAGGCTAGTGGAAGTAATACGAGAGGAGGTAATAATAATCAGAAGAGAAGGTGGTCTGACAACACATCAACTGGAAACCAGCAAGGAGGTTAGAAGAAAAGGATTGAAGCGTGCCCGACCTGCGGGAAAGCTCATCTGGGAGTGTGTATGAAGGGTAAACGTGTGTGCTACAATTGTGGTCAGGAAGGCCACATAGCACCTAACTGTCCTAACCCAAAGAAAGGTGCATGCTTAACTTGTGGATCAAATGATCATTTGGCAAGAGACTATCCTAAGAAAGGATCTGGAGGGGCAAGATCAGGACGAAACCGGGGAAATAGCAGTGGAAGCGCTCTGACCATCACAGGACCAACCACAACCAATTGACCGACCTCCAGGACCTTCAATATGACGGTGCAGGATGCAGTGCAGTCGCGTGATGTGGTGTCAGGTATCATTCTGATCAATAGAGTTAATGCTTACGTATTATTTGATTCGGGTGCTACTTGTTCTTTTATATCCATTGACTTTGCTAAAAATTTAGAATTGCCTAAGGATGAGTTAGAATACCCCATGAACATATATAGAAATCGCGAATAGAGAAATAATCCATGTTAAGTACGTGCATAAGAACTGTAGAGTGAATATTAAGGGTAATATCATGAACGTAGATCTTATCCCTATTCGACTTGGGGAATTTGACGTTATCTTGGGAATGGACTGGTTATTCAATTACGAGGCGGTAATTGATTGCCAAAAGAAGCGTATTAACCATATGACTACGTCAAAGGTTGTGTTTTATGGTAGTAAGTCGCCCAGACAAGCGAGTTATCTGACGATGATGCAGGCCAGGAAGTTGTTATGACAAGGATGTGTAAGATATTTAGCTTACATAGTCGACAGTCGTAAAGAGAATTCGAAAGTAGAAGAGATACTAGTAGTGAGAGACTTCGCCGACGTATTTTCAGTTGATTTGCCAGGACTTCCGCCAGATAGAGAGGTCGAATTTGTGATCGATTTGGCTCCAGGAACGACTCCAATTTCGAAGGCACCGTACCGAATGGCGCCGGTAGAAATGAAAGAATTGATGGTACAGCTACAAGAATTACTGGATAAAAAGTACATTCAACCGAGCATATCGCCGTGGGGAGCGCCGGTGTTATTTGTAAAGAAGAAGGACAGAACGATGCAGCTCTGCATTGATTACAGAGAACTGAATAAAGTCACGATTAAGAATAGATATCCATTACCGAGGAACGTTGATCTGTTCAATCAATTGAAGGGAGCAAAATATTTTTCCAAGATAGATTTGAGGAGTGGTTATAATCGATTAAAGGTGAGACCAGAGAATGAACCGAAGACAGCGTTCAGAACACGATATGGTCACTACGAATTTTTAGTAATGTAGTTTGGTTTAACGAATGCTCCTACAGCATTTATGAGACTAATGAACGGTGTGTTCAAGCCGTTTTTGGACAAGTTCGTAGTGGTATTTATAGATGATATTTTGGTATATTCAAAAACTAAGGAAGAACATCAAGAGCATTTGAGATTAATGTTGGAAGTGTTGAGAAAAGAGAAGTTGTATGCTAAGTTTTCGAAATGTGAATTCTGGATTGAAATAGTACAATTTCTTGGACATGTGATCGATAAGGACGGAATTTTAGTGGATCCCTTTAAGGTTGAAGCTATGATTAACTGGGATCAGCCAAAGACACCGTCAGAAGTAAGAAGTTTTCTTGGATTGGCAGGTTATTACAGAAGATTCATTTAAGACTTTTCCAAGATCGCAACTTCGTTAACGAATTTGACTCGAAAAGCTGTGAAATTTGTTTGGACGGAAAAGTGTGAGGAAAGCTTTCAAGAATTGAAGAGGAGGTTGAGTACATCACCTGTGTTGTCTCTTCCGGATGATACATGAAATTTTGTTATTTATAGTGATGCGTCGCATAAGGGACTTGGCTGTGTGCTTATGCAGAACAGTAGAGTCATTGCGTATGCGTCACGACAACTGAAAGAATATGAGAAGGGGTATCCGACCCACGACTTGGAGTTAGCTGCAGTGGTTTTCGCTTTAAAAATTTGGAGGCACTATCTCTACGGGGAGAAGTGTGAAATATATACAGACCACAAGAGTCTGAAATATATTTTTACACAGAAAGAACTGAATATGTGCCAAAGAAGGTGGTTGGAATTAATTAAGGACTACAATTGTGAGATTTTATACCATCCGGGTAAGGCAAACGTGGTTGCCGACGCCTTAAGTAGAAAGGGTCAGGAGAAGTTGATGATGTTGACCGCTCAGAAGGAATTGATTTCAGCAATGGAGAAGTTGGAGTTAGAAGTGAATTATCCTATGGAAATAGATGATACACTGTTTCAGATGCAATCTGGTACAACCCTACTAGATAAAGTTAAGGAGGCTCAACTTCAGGACGATGAATACAAAAAGGTGGTAAGGAAGATATCTGAAGGAACCGAACCAATATTTAAGATGGATAAGGAATACTGAGATTTGAGAGCAAAATTTGGGTACCGCCAGTACCAGAGATTAAGGAAAACATTTTAAGTGAGGCTCATAGCTCGCGATATTTGATTACCAAGATGTATCATGATCTTCGACAACATTTCTGGTGGCCGAATTTGAAACGTGATGTTACAGAATGTGTTGCCAAGTGTCTGAACTGTCAGAAAGTGAAAGCAGAATATCAGAGACCAAGTGGGTTGTTACAACCGTTGGAGATCCCAGAATGGAAATAGGAACATATTACAATGGATTCTGTGGTTAGCCTTCTGACGACTCAGAAAGGCTACAACGCAGTGTGGGTTATCGTTGACCGACTGACGAAATTCGCACATTTCCTTCCGATAAAAATCAGATTTAACTTAGATCAATTGGCAAGGTTATATGTAAAAGAGATTGTTTCGAGGCACGGAGTGCCGGTGTCAATTATTTCCAATAGGGATCCGCGCTTTACATCAAACTTCTGGAAACGTTTACAAGAATGCATGGGTACGCAATTGCTGATGAATATGGTATATCACCCTCAAGCAGATGGACAGAGTGAGAGAATGATTCAGACATTGGAAAATATATTAAGAGCTTGTGTAATGGACTTCAAAGGTAATTGGGACGATCACCTACCGCTTGTAGAGTTCAGCTACAACAACAGTTACCACGCTAGTATTGGCATGCCGTCATATGAAGCGTTATACGGTAGAAAGTGCAAAACTCTGCTTTACTGGGATGAAGTTGGCAAAAGACAGTTGCTAGGGCCAGAATTGGTAAAATAGACAGCAGAAATAGTCAAAGTAATCCGAACACGATTGGTAGTAGCTCAAGATAGGCAGAAGAAATACGCTGATCCACACCGTAAGAATGTTGAGTTTGAACCGGGTAGTTATGTGTTCTTAAAGGTCTCTCCCTGGAAGGGAATGATCAGGTTCGGAAAGAAAGGGAAATTAAGCCCAAGATTCATTGGACCCTTTGAAGTTCTGAAAAGAATCGGAGAGATTGCGTATGAGGTAGCCTTACCTCCAGCAGTTGAGAATGTCCACAACGTCTTCCATGTTTCTATTTTACGACCCTACAAACCCGATTACAAGCACGTAATTGAATACGAACCCCTACATTTTGAAAAAGACTTATCTTACGAAGAAATTCCTGTTCAAATTGTCGACAGAAAAGAGCAAGTTCTAAGAAATAAAGTAATACCTTCTATTAAGGTAATTTGGAGGAACCACAACACTGAAGAAGCTACGTGGGAACTCGAAGAGAATATAATGAAGAATTACCCTCATATATTTACTTAATGTTGTGTAAGCGATTCTGGGGACAGAATCTTTGTAAGGGGGGAGAAAATGTAACGGGTCGAAATTATTGAGTCGTGATTCTGGGGACAGAATCCTTTTAAGGGGAGAAAGATGTGACAACCGACATTTTGAAATTTAATTTTAATATTTATTAGATTGAATAAATATTTCTCGATGAATTAATTATTAGATTAAATAATTAATTGATGAAGTTATGTTAGATTAATTTAATTATGTGTGTCATATTTATTAAATTAATGTGGAGAATTATTATTATTCGAAGTATGTAATTATGTGAGTTTATTAAATTAAAAGATATATTTAATAAGCCTAATATTATTTTATAATTAATGAGAAAAATTAGTTATATGATTATGTGAATTAATGAGAAATTATCATATTTTATTTAAATTAAATTAAATAAGATATTTGATTTATGTTATAATTGGATGTGATATTATTAAACTATAGTATAGGAGATTGATTAAAATAAATAGAAGTAATAATTAAATGGTAGCCAAACATGGTCTTATGGGAAGTTAAAAGCAGTTAACCACGTATAGGTAACTGACCTCAACGTTAATAAGTGCGCTCTATTAGTTTTCTTTTACGTACTTCCATTCCAGTAGAACTTATAGAATTTCAGAGAAATCAGAGAATTGTTGGGAGAAATTGTGATATTGAAGAAGAATCTAAAAAGGGACTTCACTCTTATTCATCTGTAATAGGGTAATCTCTTCTTTCCCAAAACTCTATTTACGTTGTTTAAAGTTTTTCATGAAATTGGCTTTCAAAATTCTGTAAAGTCTTTGTAAATGAGAAATTGTGTTGTTATATGGATATATGTAATAATATGATTAGCATAACATGTTTTATTATATATTATATAGGTTTCCATATCATCAATTTCATAATATTAGCGTATGTTATGACTTAAAAAGTTACAGTGTTAAATTATGGCCGTATGCCCTTACGCACAAATTTAATGCGTCAATCATATATTATCCCTAAATTTTACACTTTTATATTATTATGCATGTTAAAATGAAGAGAACAAAACTTGAATGGATGGAATTGGTGTTATAACAAACCCGTAGTACTGATTTACATGTTTTGTTTTTAAAACCTTCAACAACATCAAGAATAGTAAATTACTTGTGTTGATTATTGTTAATTATGTGTTTTAACATGTTAAAATCATGCTAGAAGAGTTAATTAATGATTATGTACGAATTCTAAAATATGGGTATGCTTAATTTGGTGAATTTAATGACCATATAATGATAAATTCGCCTGATTCTGTGTTCTTCGCGAACTGGAAATCAGAAACTGGAGTTTCGCGCTGCGGCGCCAACCCCAGGTCTAAAACTCGCGCCGCAGCGCCGCAGCGCCGTAGCGCTAAGTCTCAAGCCGCAGCGTCCCGGCGCCACAGCGCGAAGACCAAGTATAACTTTGGCACAACAGTGCCACTTAGAAAAATGTCCTGAAATGCAAATTTTTAGTATTCAAGTATAGAAATGTGATAGTAACTTAATCTAATGAACATAAAATTATGTTAGAAGTATAATGAGATGTCAAAATAGATTCTTAACATGTCAATAACATAATTTCATGTGAATTGATTTATTGAATGCATAATTAGCTTTTATGCGTGAAGTGTAAATTGTGTAATAATGAGTATGATAAATTGACTAAGCATAGTCATAATTCAAATTAGACAAGAAAAATGAGCTTATGATGACTAGTTACGTATTAATTAACTGGAGTTGTGAATGGAAATGGTATGTAGGATTAAATCAAGGAACATGTATAAATTAACGTGTAATCTACGCACGAGGCAGGTTTCCTAACCCTACTTGTTATCATTATTCAAGTTTGTAAATTACTTCAAGCAATTCTCGTTATTATTAAATCAAGTTTGATTTGTTATATTAAAGATTAATTATATTTTCAAAGTATGAATCTGTTATACAATACTTGTTCTATTGTATACCTCTTGAGATTGTTATTCAATTTAAATACCATTTATTGTTAAACCTTGTTAGATTAGCGAACCCTTATTGATTCAACTAGTCCATAGTTGATGAACGTTCTAAATTTCAGAACCCTTATTGATTTATCCAAACCAGATTTCCTTTGGTACGGACTCTAATGTCAAACTGAGATGAACAACCCTGTAAAGGGATTACTTATGCGTTAGCGTTAAGATATTGTGCATAGTATGGTACTAAGGGCTGATCCCCCTAAGTACGAGAAGAAGACTCCATAGTCTTATGACTGTTAAAGGTTTCAAGTATAACCCTTGATAACCTAGGCCATAGTTCAAGGTCTTATGACCCTCAGATTTCTTTTGATTCTTGATATTCATTCTTGATTCAAAAGTTGAGCTTTATTTTAGAAGTCTTTGATTCACTCGCATGTTATTATATTGTTACATTCATCATTATACTTGTGGGCAATTGTGCTCACTCTTGCAAATAATAATAACATTGTAGTTAAGAACGAAAGAACAGACGAACCTTCTACTAGCAAAGGCAAGGGCAAGATTAACAAGTGATGAAGACTTGTTGTTTATGTGATGTTGAATTTATGTGTTAAGACTTATGTCCATGTTGTTTAAGACTTATCATTTGTTTATGTTTCCGCACAGATGTTTAAGATTAGTATGACCTGGGATTGTATTTATTATTCAGATGTTGTAACCCCATAAGGGGAGGATTTATTTCTATCTATTGCATGGGTTGCATTATTTATGGGTAGATAGATATATGATGTTGTATCGTGAACACCAAATCATGTGGGAATGGAAGTACCCGGATTTGGGGGTGTCATAGTTAACCTCTTTTTTCTCTTGGCTTTCTGATAGTTGAGTGAAAAACTGCCTCGTATCCTGATGTTGGCACACAATCAGCTTAGCTAGCAGATTTACTTGATTCGGGATAGTCTCTAATTCTTGCATTACTGTCATACCCTCCTCCGAGTTTTCCTACTCTAGGACATTTATTCTGTGCCTTTGGGGGTATTCCTCCATCCTTCGTATGTACTTACGATTTGGATACATTTCGGCGCTTCCTAACCAAATTATGTTTACTTCCTCCGTATCATGCTGCAACGGAAGGTTGGTGTTGACATTTTGTTTGTCGAGTCATTGGACCACAATACTGCCACTTTCGATCAGATTTTGAATGGTATGTTTTAAGGACCAATAATCTTGTGTATCGTTTCTTGGAGACCCTGAGTGGTAAGCACATCTCTGGCTTGGATTGTATCTTTTGCTCCCTGGTTCCAGAGATGGAGCCAATTCTATAATTTTCTTGTTATCCATTAATATCGCCAATACATTTTCAAGGGAATCGCCCAGTGGAGTAAACACCCGATTTTCTGTTCTTTCAAATTTTATCTTTCTTTCATGGCATTGGTTAAATGCAGCCTGCTGTTGAAATGGTAGATTGTCTTGCTTTTTTCAAATGGGGGGGGGGACTATAGGTTTGTAACGAACGAGAATTTTATAATTAATATTAAATATTTATTGAATTAAATAAATATTTTAATTAATTTATTTATTGAGATAAATAAATATTTGATGAAATTGTTGTGTAATAAATTAGTTAATTGTATATGTTAACTAAATTAATGAATGGTAATTTTATTATTTGAAGATTTATTTTAATGAAATAATTAAATTAAATGAATTGTTTAATATTTAAGGAAATAACTAAATTAAATAAAATGATGTTCTAGTTTAATTTAATAATTAAATTAGATATGTAGTAATTTGTTAAGCATAAATATAATTATAACCAAATTACAATTGTAATTGTAAGTTATTAAAATTAATTAAATAAAAATATGTGAAAAATGGAACTATATAATATAAGGATTATAAAAATAAATTAAAAATGGGGAGTTTAGTGTAGCCAAACATGGCCTTGTGGCCTTAGACATAATTTAACTGACGTAACCTATTGGTTTTTTAACTGATGTACGTGGGAAAGGTTATATCAGTTTATTCCCTTTGCGTATTATTCCTAAAGTCAGAGAAGAAGAACAAGAGAGAAGTAGAGGAAGAAATTGAGTAAGAATTGTGAGTTGGGGAAGAGGAGTTTTGGAAAGGATTGTTGTCATCTTTGCTAATATTAAAAAAGGATTAAAGGTATAATATATTCATAATTCTAACTCTTGGTTTGTAATTCTCTGTGATTTGAGTTTGATGGATTAGTGCTTAAAGTGTTTATTTTATGTGTATATAATTTGATAATTATAATATATAAGTAATTTTTAGTGATCAAATTCATAGAAATCATGATTTAAACTGAAGAAATTGGAAATATGAGATAGTATGTATATTTTGGTTCAATTTGAGACTAAAATTGGTGAAGGGTTCATGGTAGAATCTGTAAAATTGATGAATGATATAATTAATATATTAGAATACGAAAGCAATGCAACTGAAATGGCTTAATTTGGTTAAGATTGGTGATTTTGTGATGGAATTCGTTAAATGTGTTGAAAATGGAGAAAACAACAAAAACATGGTTTTAATCCTTTAAAATTTGGTTGTTTTGTTGTTAGAAGTGCTATATATACGTTTAGCAATGTTGTAGTAAGTTTATAGCTTTTGGGTTTGATGACTTTCTGTTAAAATTGAGAAAAATTAGAGTTTAGGTTGTTACAGGGCTGAAGATGGGGCAGTTTATGTCTGCGTACTGGAGCAGCTGCGTCGGTACCAAAGGCAGAAATGGCGTAGCTACGTCTATTGGTTTTATGAGGTCGAGCACCAACGCAGTTGCGCCGGTGCCAAGGTTTGGGGCAGCGCAGCTACGCCGTACCCAGAGCAGAGACAGTATGTTTTTTTAATCGTAGTCTATTATATGTTTACTCAACTTGGCCTTGTATGCATGATAAGGTGTTAATCATATCATAAAATTTAATAACAGATTGTAAGATATTGTAATAATAAAAATGAAAATTTTTATGTAATTACTTAACAAGTTATATAATGATTGAAATTCAATGTTTGTAAGAGTTAGAGGTGAATGTTAAAGCTTTATATTATACGATAGTGAGTTTTCAGATTCGTGTTGTGTGATTAACAAATATGGTTAGACCTGAAGTTAAAGGTTATGAAAATTGAACCTATAAGGTTAATGATAGTATAGTTAATCGATGATGTAACCCTAATGATGTATGTAGGGTGTTTGGGGAACGTTTATTAAACATGAGTAGCTTACGCACAAGGCAAGTTTCCTAACTTAATTCTCTTTATAATGAATGGAAGTTTCATAACTCTATTTACTTTTGTTATCGAGCAAGTTCTTTAACCCTAATTGTTCATTATGTGAGTTCCTAAATCTTATATTTAAGTTGAGCAAGTTTATTGATTCCATTTTATTTATGATTATGCAAGCTCTTGTATTCTAATTCCTTACATTGAGCGAGTTCCACATTCTTAACTTTTGTTCTTGCTATTCAAAGTGTAAATTGTTAAAATTCATTGCTCCAAATAAGTTTTCTAACTCTTTTGGATGTAATACTTTTTCTATACCATGTCTATTCAATTATATGTTGTTATTATTCAGTCTTGACTTAAATATCGTTGTTCAATCTTATATTATTGAGTTGAGCCTTCGAATAGCAAACAAACTTTTATTGATTGGACTAATCTGTAATTGATGAGTGTTCTAAAATTCTAGAACTACTGATAAGCTAGTTCCAAACTAAACTTTCTTTAGTGCGAAAACCCTAAAGTCAAATTGAGATGAACAACCCTGCTATAGGGGATTATGTACGCGTTAGCGTTTAGATGTTTGTTCACAATACATGATACGAAAGATTGATCCCCATAAGTACGTAAGGAAGGGTCCATATAGTCTAAACGACTGTTAAGGTTGGGGTAAAAATATCTAATTACCGGGGACATAGTTCATGGTCTTAAGACCCTCAGATATAAATCTTGAGCTTATTTTCTATTCTTGACTCATAGAACAAGTTCTCTATTATTCAGTATTCATTGTTTAACCTTATATTGTTGCTATTATCATTAGTTATATTAGTGAGCAAGTGTTTGATCACTCTTGCAATTAACACTGCAGCTAAAGTTAAGAAAGTTGATGAGCCGTCTTCTAACAAAGGAAAGGGTAAGATGTCCAAGTGATGAAGACTTATTTGAATTTACTTCACTGAATTTACGTTATACGACTTATATTATTTTGTGATGTATTCTGCAGACTTATGTAATAGTTTAAGGTTAAATCACCTGGGATTGTTTAAAGTTGATGTAACCCTTTAATGGGGAAGATTATGTTTAAGTTATTTAAGTTATGTCTTTATCATTGATTATGGGTAGTTAGATGTAATTATTTTGGATAGTGAGCACCAAATCATGTGGGAATGAAGTACTTGGATTTTGGGGTGTCACAGGTTGGTATCAAAGCTTCAGGTTATGAACCTTAGGTGCGGAAAACCTTAAGAAGTAACCTTTAAGGAGATAGAAAATATAGTGGTGTTAAACTCATATCGAGTTCTAAGGAATGAATTCAGGAAATTCATTAAAGATAAACAATAAAAGACTTTATGTGCTATGTGTTAATAACTTATGTACTCGTAAGTATCGAAGAGTGTCATATAGTAAATAAAACTTAAAAGTATTTTGTTGTCAGGATGTCTAACGTTGAAGGATCCAGTCAAGCTAGGGAAGAGATACCTTAGGTACCCAGAGATGAGGAGCCCCGAGATGTTTATGCTGTCCGGGAGCAGTTGATCCAGACGGAGCCTTCTCTGTTGGTTGCTGAGGAAGGACATGAGAATGATCCTGTGTCTGATCCTGAGGAAGAGGACTCTGAGGAGATAGAGGTGGAGGATGAGGAAGAGGATCCTGTGGAGTTTCCACCAAACTCCATATCAGCTGAGATGTGCGATGAGCTGTATGATTGAAACATAGAATTACAAGATAAGATTGAGGAGCTGAAAGAGCTAGTTGAGATGCATCAAGATACTATAGAGCAGAAGGATGCGAAGATTTAAGAACTTGATTCACGACTTGGAAACACGGAGTGGAACCTAGTTCACACAGAGGGACATCAAGAGGAGCTGTTGGTTAAGAATGAGAAGATGAAGACTGAAGTGGAAAAGCTGAAGCAGGAGTCAACTAAGCGTACGAGAGCAGAAGACGCTTAGATGAAGGCTACCCAGCATGCAGATCGTGCTAAAGCCTTTAGACGAAGAAGGTTAAGATGAATTGAATGGATTACGCTTTTCATTCTACGATTGATAGGGCCCAGGATCAAGTCTTTTATTACCCACCTCAATTTGAAGACTTGTCGTGGTACATGATGGATCGTAGGACGGCGTATTATATTATGAAGGAAGGGCGTAGAGAAAACTCTCGAAATCTTAGCATGCCAAGATAGGAAGAAAAATAATAATATGTGGTTAAGTATGTGATTAAATAAATTGTAAATCCCTTATTTTGAGATAAATAAAGGGGTAAGATGAGTATGTAATCCTAAAACTTGTCAAGTTCAGGTAAACTGATGTTGATAGGAGAGATGATATCCTTATTATGTTTTAAAACACTATGAATGAATAAAATGTTGAAGTTATTTAAAATGTTGTGTGTTAAGCTTTGATCTTAGAATGTTTAAGTTAAACTTTAAATATTCAAGAAATTGAGGAATGAACTAATAAGTGTATATTTTAAACAGAAGATGCCTCCTAGAAGAAGACAACCACGCCAACAACCACCTCTTGAGGGGTCCACTAACAATAACAATAACGAGGCCAACGCTAACCCGGTTCAGCAGTTGGTGACCTTGTTAATGGGAGCACTTACGAGTCAGCCGCAAGCTCAAGCTACGACTTTCAAGGACTTTAAAGCGGTTGGACCGTCGAAGTTTCAAGGGTCTATGAATCCGGTCAAAGCCCAAACCTAGATCATGAAAATGGAGAAGGTTTTCGACGTTTACAGAGTTAATGATGACCAGAAAATTGCTTTTGCGACGTTTATATTGAAGTCTGAAGCTAGCTATTGGTGGCAGCCGAATAAGGTTCGTGGGGGATAGGGGATAATAGCGTGGGATAGGTTCAAAGAAATATTTTTTGAAATGTACTTTCCGACTAGTTCCCGAAATCCATTGGAAGTTCAATTTTAGGAGCTAAAGTAAGGAACCATGTCTGTGCCAGAGTATGCTACAAAGTTTAATGAGCTAGAAGGGTTTGCTACGTATCAAGTCAATACTGATGAGCGTAAGGCAAGAAGGTTTGAACAAGGGTTGAAGCCCTGGCTATATAGTAAGGTTTCAATGTTCTAGTTAAACACGTTTGCGGCGGTATTGGAAAAGGTAATTATCGCGGAAGGTGGAAACGATGCCTTAACCAAATATAATCAAGAACAAAAGAAGAGAAAGAATGAAAACAAGGCTGGTGGAAGCAATGGTGGAAGTAACAACCAGAAGGGGAAATGGAATGAAAATTTGAGTGCGGGAGGATAAGGAAGTTAGCAAAAGAAGAAGTTTGAAGCTTGTGCTACTTGCGGGAAGAACCACACTGGTGTGTGTTTGAAAGGAAAATGAGTATGTTTTAATTATGGCCAGGAGGGTCACATTGCACCAAATTGTTTTAACCCAAAGAAAGGAGCTTGTTTCACTTGCGGGTCAAAGGATCATATGGCTCGTGATTGCCCTATAAAGACAGTAGGAAGTGCAAGTGGAGGAAAGGGAAACAATAGTGGTGGTACATTGACTATCACTGGGCCAGTGCAATCAAGCCGACCCACTGTTAGGACTTTTAATATGACCATGCAAGATGTTATACAGTTAAAGGATGTGGTGTCAGGTATCATTCCGATTAATGGTATTAATGCTTATGTGTTATTTGATTCAAGTGCTACTTGTTCATTTATATATGATGATTTTGCTTATAATTTAGATTTGCCTCAAGAAGAATTAGATTTCCCTTTAAGCATAGAGATTGCGAATAGGGAAGTGATTCCTGTTAGGTTTATATACAAGAATTGTAGAGTGGTTATAAAGGTCACGAGATGATGGTAGATTTAATAACAATTAAACTTAGGGAGTTTGATGTTATACTGGGAATGGATTGGTTATTCAATTACGGGGCAGTAATTAATTGCCAAAAGAAATGTGTTAACATTATGACTCTGTCAAAGGTGGTGTTTTATGGCAGCAAGTCACCTCGACAAGTAAGTTGTTTGACGGTGATGCAAGCCAAGAAGTTATTGAGATAAGGATGTGTAGGATACTTAACCTACATAGTCGATACACAGAGCAAGAGTGTGAAGTTAGAAGGCATACCAGTTATTAGAGATTTTGCAGATGTATTTCCAGACAATTTTCCTGGACTTCCGCTGGATAGAGAGGTTAAGTTCATGATTGATTTAGCATCCGGAATGGCACCGATATCTAAAGCCCAATATAGAATGGCCCCAGTAGAGATGAAGGAGTTGATGGTACAGTTGCAAGAATTACTGGAAAAGAAGTATATACAGCCGAGCGTATTGCCGTGGAGAGCGCCGGTGTTATTTGTTAAGAAGAAAGATGGGTCAATGCAGCTCTGCATTGATTACCAGGAGTTGAATAAGGTCGCGATTAAAAATAAGTATTCGTTACCAAGAATCGATGACTTGTTCGATCAACTGAAGGGAGCGAGATATTTCTCAAAGATGGACTTGAGGAATGGTTATCATCTACTGAAGGTGAGGCTAGAGGATGTACCAAAAATGGCATTCAGAACTCGGTATGGTCATTACGAGTTTTTGGTTATGTCATTTGATTTAACCAATGCACCTGCAACGTTCATGGATTTAATGAACAGGGTGTTTAAACAATTCTTAGACAAATTTGTAGTGGTGTTTATTGATGATACCCTAGTGTATTCTAAGACCAAGGAGGAACATGTGGAACACTTAAGGGTGACGTTGGAGACATTGAGAAGAGAGAAGTTATACACTAAATTCTCAAATTGTGAGTTTTGGCTAGAACGAGTACAGTTTCTTGGGCACGTTATTGATAAGGACGAAATCTCGGTAGATCCATCGAAAGTTGAAGCTGTAATAAACTGGGATCAGCCGAAGACACCGTCAGAAGTAAGAAGTTTCTTAGGATTAGCAGGTTACTATAGGTATTTTATTCAAGACTTTTCCAAGATCGCAACCCCTTTAACGAATTTAACTAGGAAGGCAGTTAAGTTTGCTTGGACGGAGAAGTGTTAGGAGAGTTTTCAAGAATTAAAGAAAAGATTGAGTTCAGCACATATGTTATCGTTGCCTGATGATACAGGGAATTTTATGGTATATAGTGACGCATCGCATAAAAGACTAGGCTATGTGCTTATGTAGAATGACAGAGTAATTGTGTATGCATCGCGTCAATTGAAGGATTATGAGAAAGGGTATCCGACTCATGATTTGGAGTTGGCTACGGTGGTGTTTGCCCTGAAGATTTGGAGACACTATCTTTATGGAGAGTGGTGTAACATATATACAGACCATAAAAGTCTGAAGTATATCTTTACACAGAAAGATTTGAATATGTGACAGAGGAGATGGCTGGAGTTGATTAAAGGCGAATGTTGTTGCCGATGCCTTAAGTAGAAAGGGACAGGAGAAATTAATTAATGATGTTGACTGCTCAGGAAAAACTTGTAGAAGAAATGGCCAAGATGGAGTTGGAAATTAAATATCCGACAGAACCAGATGAAAAATTATTCTAAATAGGGAGTAGTTCAATTTTGGTGGATAAGGTAAGAAATGCACAACTTCAAGATGAAAATTATGAAAAGATATGAAGAAAAATGGCTAAAGGTGAGGAAGACAAATTTAAAATTGATTTGAAAGGATTACTCCAATTCGAAGGGAGAATTTGGGACCCGGCCGTACCAGAGATCAAGGAGGAAATTCTAAGTGAAGCTCATAACTCATGATATTCGATTCACCTTAGAATTACGAAGATGTACCAGGATCTCAAACGTCATTTTTGGTGATCGAATATGAAAAAGGATGTTGCTGAATGTGTGGCAAAATGCTTAACGTGTCAGAAAGTTAAATTTGAACATCAAAGACTAAGCAGATTGTTGCAACCGTTAGAGATACCAGAATGGAAATAGGAGCATATCACAATGGATTTTGTGGTAGGTCTTCCAATGACTCAGCAAGGTTACGATGCAATCTGGGTGATTGTCCATCGATTGACGAAGTCGGCACACTTTTTGCCAATCAAGGTTAGATTTAACCTAGATCGGTTGGTAAAACTGTATGTGAAGAAATTGTTTCAAGACACGGTGTCCCAGTATCCATTGTTTCAGATAGAGATCCACGTTTCACATCAAATTTCTGGAAAAGACTACAGAAATGCTTGGGAACACAGTTGAGAATGAGCACAGTGTATCATCCTCAAATCGACAGACAAAATGAGAGGATAATTCAGACATTGGAAGATATGCTCAGAGCATGTATTATGGATTTTAACGGGAATTGGGATAAGTATCTAACATTGGTTGAATTTGCTTATAACAATAGTTATCATGCAAGTATTGGCATGCCGCCTTACGAAGCGTTGTACAGTAGGAAATATAGAACTTCATTATGCTGGGACGAAGTAAATGAACGACAGATGTTAGGTCCAGAATGGTGCAACAAACTGTTGAGATTATCTAGGTAATTTGGGCAAGATTGATAGTTGCACATGATTGGCAAAAGAAATATGCCAAACAACACAGACAAAATCAGGAATTTAAGGTCGGTAGTTTTGTTTTCTTAAAAGTGTCTCCCTAGAAAAGGAAAATCCGGTTTGGTAAAAAGGGAAAACTAAGCCCAAGGCTTACAGGACCTTTTGAAGTGCTACGACGAGTTGGTGAAGTGGCGTATGAGGTAGCTCTTCCTCCAGAATTATAACATATTCATAATATTTTTCATGTTTCGGTGTTAAGACCGTATAAACCTGACAATAAACATGTTATAGAATATGAACCATTACAATTTGAAAAAAATTAGTCTTACGAAGAAGTCTATGTTCAGATTATTGACAGGAAAGAGTAAGTACTAAGAAATAAAGTGATACATTTTGTTAAGGTAATTTGGAGAAACCACAATGCTGAAGAAGCTACGTGAGAACTTGAATATATTATGATAAAAATCACCCTCTATTGTTTACTTAATCTTGTATAGCGATTCTGGGGACAGAATCATGTTAAGAATGGAAGAATGTAACGAATGAATTTATTGAGTCGTGATTCTGGGGACAGAATCCTTTTAAGGAGGGAAGGATATAACGAACGAGAATTTTGTAATTAATATTAAATATTTATTGAATTAAATAAATATATTAATTGATTTATTTATTAAGATAAATAAATAATTGATGAAATTATGGTGTAATAATTTAGTTAAGTGTGTATGTTAACTAAATTAATGAATGGTAATTTTATTATTTGAAGATTTAATTTACCGAAATAATTAAATTGTTTAATATTTAAGGAAATAATTAAATTAAATAAAATAATGTTCTAGATTAATTTAATACTTAAATTAGATATGTAGTAATTTGTTGAGTATAAATATAATTATAACCAAATTATAATTGTAATTGTAAGTTATTAAAATTAATTAAATAAAAATGTGTGACAAATGGAACTATATAATATAAGGATTATAAAAATAAATTAAAAAGGGTGAGTTTAGTGTAGCTAAATATGGCCATGTGGCCTTTGGCATAATTTAACTGACTTAACCTATTGGTTTTTCAACTGATGTACGTGGGAGAGGCTATTTCAGTTTATTCCCTTTGCATATTATTCCTAAAGTAAGAGAAGAAGAATAAGAGAGAAGTAGAGGAAGAAATTGAGAAAGAATTGAGAGTTAGACAAGAGGAGTTTTGGAAAGGATTGTTGTCATCTTTGCTAATATTAAACAAGGATTAAAGATATAATCAATTCCTAATTCTAACTCTTTGTTTGTAATTCTCTGTGATTTAAGTTTGTTGGATTACTGCTTAAAGTGTTAATTTTATGTGTATATAATTTGATAATTATCATATATGAGTAATTTTTATTGATCAAATTCATAAAAATCATGATTTAAAATGAAGAAATTGGAAATATGAGATAGTATGTATATTTTTTTTCAATTTGAGACTTAAATTAGTTAAGGGTTCATGGTAGAATCTGTAAATTGATGAATGATATAGTTAATATATTGGAAAACGAAAACAATGCAACTGAAATGGATTAATTTGGTTAAGAATTGGTGATTTGGTGATTAAATTTGTTAAATGTGTTGAAAATAGAGAAAACAACAAAAACATGGTTTTAATCCTTTAAAATTTGGTTGTTTAGTTGTTAGAAGTGTTATATCTACGCTTAGCAATGTTATAGTGAGTTTATAGCTTTTAGGTTTGATGACTTTTTGTTAAAATTGAGAAAAATTGGAGTTTGGGTTGTTATAGGCCTAAAGATGCTGCAGTTTCTGTCTGCGTACTGGCACAGCTGCGCCGGTATAAAAGGAAAAAATGGCGCAGCTGCGCCTGTTGGCTTTCTGAGGTCGAGCACCAGGACAGCTGCGCCGGTGCCAAGACTTGGGACAGCGCAGCTGCGCCGTACCCTGAGCAGAGACACTATATTTTGTTAATTACAGTCTATTATATGTTGACTCAACCTGGCCTTGTATGCATGATAAGATGTTAATCATATCATAAGATATAATAACAGATTGTAAGGTATTGTAATATAAAAAATGAAGATTTCTATGTAATTACTTAACAAGTTATATAATGATTGAAATTCGATGTTTGTAAGAGTTAAAGGTGAATGTTAAAGCTTTATATTATATAATAGTGAGTTTTCATATTCGTGTTGTGTGATTAACCAATATGGTTAGACCTTAAGTTAAAGGTTATGAGAATTGAACCTATAAGGTTAATGATAGTATAGCTAATCGATGATGTAACCCTAATGGTGTATGTAGGGTGTTTGGCGAACGTTTAATAAAATTGTGTAGCTTACGCACGAGGCAAGTTTCCTAGCTTCATTCTCTTTATAATGAATGGAAGTTTCATAACTCTATTTACTTTTGTTTTCGAGCAAATTCTCTAACCCTAATTGTTCATTATGTGAGTTCCTAAATCTTATATATAAGTTGAGCAAGTTTATTGATTCCATTTTGTTTATGATTATGCAAGCTCTTGTATTCTAATTCTTTACATTGAGCGAGTTCCACATTCTTAACTTTTGTTCTTGCTATTCAAAGCATAAATTGTTCAAGTTCATTGCTCCAAATAAGTTTTCTAACTCTTTTAGATGTAATACTTTGTCTATACCATGTCTATTCAATTGTATGTTGTTATTATTCAATCTTGACTTAAGTATTGTTGTTTAATCTTATATTATTAAGTTGAGCCTTCGAATAAAAAAAAAACTTTTATTGATTGGACTAATCTGTAATTGACGAGTGTTCTAAAATTCTAGAACTACTGATAAGCTAGTTCCAAACTAAACTTTCTTTAGTGTGAAAACCCTAAAGTCAAACTTAGATGAACAACCCTAATATAGGGGATTATGTACGCGTTAGTGTTAAGATGATTGTGCACAATATATGATATGAAGGGCTGATCCCCCTAAGTATGTAAAGAAAGGGTCTGTATAGTCTAAACGACTATTAAAGTTAAGGTAAAAATACCTAATTATCGGGGACATATTTCATGGTCTTAAGACCCTCAGATATAAATCTTGAGCTTGTTTTCTATTCTTAACTCATAGAACAAGTTCTCTATTATTCAGTATTCATTGCTTAACCTTATATTGTTGCTATTATCATTCTTTATATTAGTGAGCAAGTGTTTGCTCAATCTTGCAATTAACACTGTAGCTAAAGTTGAGAAAGTTGATGAGCCGTCTTCTAAAAAATGAAAGGGCAAGATGTCCAAGCGATGAAGACTTATGTTATTTTATGATGTATTCCGCAGACTTATGTAATAGTTTAAGGTTAGATTACCTGAGATTGTTTAAAGTTAATCTAACCCTTTAATAGGGAAGATTATTATTTTAAGTTATTTAAGTTATGTATTTATCATTGATTATGGGTAGTTAGATGTAATTATTTTGGATAGTGAGCACCAAATCCTGTGGGAATGAAGTACCCGGATTTGGGGGTGTCACAAGGATGGTCTCCTAGCTTGCCCCTGTACAACAAGGGATACATCTTCATTGCCTTTATCTGGTACCCTCTTGGGATCGCTCGCATACTTGCCAGTCTGTATATGCTCGGCGACTGCTTGTAAGGTAGTGAAGTCTTTAATCTTGCCTGCCTTCAGGCCCAACTCTGACATTTTGTCGTGTTTGATCATTTCTGAGAATGGCTTTCCTATACCTGCTAGGATCCTCTCATAGTAAGGAGCCTCTTGGATATCAATAAACGTCATTATCATCTCAGTTTCTTTCATTGATGGAATGAATTGTGCTGCTAGATGTCTCCACCTTTGGGCATATTCTCAAAAAGACTCAATACTTTGCTTTTCAACTTTAGTCACTTGGTATCGATCCAGTGCCATTTATGACTGAAAACTATACTGATTTAGAAAGGCCTGGGACAATTCTTCCCAGTTGTGGATTTTGGCATTGTCAAGTCGGGCATACCAGGCTTTAGCCTCTCCAGTGAGACTCTTTTGGAAAAGCTACATTTTGAGGCTTTCATCTTCAGCATAAGACCCTAGCTCGCCAATGTATACTTTCAGCTCGCCAATGTATACTTTCAGCATAAGACCCTGCCCCATTGTACTTTTTAAACTCTGGGACTTTGAATTTGTCAGGATATCGAGCCCTTGGGAATATGCAGAGATCTGAATAGGTGACACTTCTATAGTTTCCCGTCCCTTTGATTAACTGGATGGTTTCCTCCATTTGTTGAACTTTCTTTCTTATATCCCTAATTTCTCGATCATCCCTAAGCTTTGTGATTTCAGGGCTTTTACTGGTTCCTTTATTGGAATGAGGTTTAGGTATATGGGTTTCCATCTGTTTGCCAATACCCTGACTGCCCCCTGGTGTGAAAGACTCTAGTTGAGTAGGCATTGTTTGGCCCCGAGTGTTTTTACTTTGTTCTTTTAGAAAGACAGCCAATTCTGCGATCTAATTCCTTTATTCTTCGAACTCTTCTCGATACACAGGAGTAGGATCAGGTGGGGACATTGTAGCCATGTCTTATTGGGGGCTTAGTGCCTTTTTGGAATTTGAACGAGTAACGGGACCAATTGTTTCCCTACAAAAAGACTATATAGTTAGTCTAGGAAACGTGGAAATGTTACATGCTATGTAATGCATTTGTTTTTTTAGGAGTATTATCCTGCAAAATGGATGTCAACTATTTTGATGACAGGATGGCATGACAGGTCTTGATATGAAAATGGAATGCATGTTCACATACTCCTTTATATTTTCTATTACATTGAGATTGACATGAAAATTACAAGTAATTAAAATTACAAGTAATTGAAATGGGAAGGTATGAAGAGACTTCCCTCCGCGCTTGGTTTATCAGAGGCTAGCCTATCTTAGGCTACTCTCGTGGCTTTTGGCATGAAGGTTACCAAATCATCGCAATTTACTTGATGGGAAATTAATCTGATCTTTCAACTGGAGTGAATCTGGGTGGTGCCTTTGCTGAGCCTCGTGGAGTTAATCTCCCGACGAGTCCAGTAATCAAACACCGACAGGATAGCCTCCTGGTGGAGGGACTACACAACATACATTCACATACATCACGTCTTTTCGTATGGAAATGATGACATGTGCGAAGCACTAATATCACAGGAAGATATGGTGCGAATCACTAAGTGCAGTAAATAAAGCATTAGTACACATTCATTGAAATGTAAATACAACATCCACACATAAGCAGATAAAAGTTTTAAAAACCTTTAAATAGCCGCTTAAGCCCTCTTACTGGTGTCCCCAGTAGAGTCACCACCTGTCGACGTCAAGATTTTTATTTTTCCTTTCTGTTCTTGTCTTTTGGTGTTCTCATGTTAAGTGAGATTTGTTTGAAAAGGTCCGACATGTATATGTCGACAATTTGACTGTAAGAGTCGCCAGTTGGTATTTTTAAATAGTTGCACCAACTCAACCGAGAAATAGTTTGCACATAGACCTAGTGATGTAACACTATTTAATTGGTCTGCAAAACCGAAATTCGTTAGGTTCTGGGGGCTTGATTATGTAGAGGGAAGGTGTTAGCCATCCCCCCCCCCCCCGACATCCGTGATAACACGGTTACCGCCACTTTCCAATTTAAACTTTTATCTAAATGTGTGTGTGTGGGTCTATGTGTAGTTGTCTGGAAGTGCAGTTGTCTGGAAGTAGTGTTATGCCTCATTTGCACTTATATACAAAGGGTTTTAATTGTGTATAAAAGTTTAATTTTAACGAGATATAGCAATGATGTTTTGTAAAATAGGTTTTCAAACCCTTATGTTCAATAGTAATTGAGGCCTTTTATACTTCCATTTTATTATGTGTTCGACTGAATTGCTTTTATTATTTTCAATATGTGAAGCATCTTCGAGAAAATAAGATACATAGCAGCGCCGAACTCCTTGTGGTCATGAGAGCCATATAAGGAAATTCAGACACCGTGAATAATTTACAAGCTGGCTGCAGCCAAAAATGTATATCACGGGAACTGAATCTAGATTCAGGAACTGATTCTGTGATCACATGAGAGAGTAATATGTACAAAAGCTAAAATAAGAACTAGATTTTGAATAAATCTAAACTATTTCAGCTTCATCGGTTCCAGTTTAGTCACCATGAACCGATTAAATTGAGAAATAGTGTGACACCCCTAAATCCAGGTCCCTTCGAACCTCGGATTCGGTCCGCCACGATACTACTATCGTCAAACTTATTATATAATTTATTCATAACTTAATGAATATAACTTTGCTTATTACAATTTAGAATACAAATTCTTTTCATTTCTAGGATCTATATAATGACCCCAAACTTTTATAAGTTTCAAATATTTGTCATTTACAATCCCTATCTTACATCATATTTGATGCTATAAAAATATGCGGAATAATTTAAACTTTTTCAATCTCCTTTGAAAAATAATCTTTTATTGATATCTTAACTTGAATCAATTACATATCTTTGAATCAAATTATGTTATTATTCATTCTATTCGAATTACTGTAAAAATATTTACATCTCGATTTGAACTCCTCTATGTATCACATAGTACAACTTAACATGTATTACACATCATAAACTACAATCATGTACATTTCCTAGAACATAAACATAGTTCAAAAGTATATATTTAAATAAATCAATCAATCTCCTTTGATGCTATTGAACTTCATCTACCAAGTAGCACGTAATCTTTACCGTGAATCCTTAACCTGAAAAAGTGGTTATTTGCAAGGGTGAGCTCGACAGCCCAGCAATTCTAACAGTTTTCATGCAGCACATAGCATATTATAGCATATTCAATTCATGCATTCATAATCAATTAATATTTACTACGCATGTTACTTCTCACATAACAAACATAGAGATTTACTTCACAAGCATATCATTAAAGATCAACTTTCAAATTTCATACATATCTCATATGCATTTCATATATATACATCAACATTTGCATAGCATAATATAGCTCAACTAAAAGTTATCGAATTCATATATCAAATAGGAACTAAAAGACTTGCCTGATTCGTAGTTTATCAACTACAACTTAACTGTGTATCGCTAATTGCACTTCGTGTATCCCTACACAATTATATAATCATGGATTCATATCCATAAGTCATACACTTCATACGCTCTTAATATAAGAACAAATATTGTTTCCTAACTTGGTTTCATTTTTATTTGAACTTAGGATAACCATGAGACTAACTCATTCTACTATTATATTTATCTAAAAAATCTTGTTTTCTTGTCTTGTAGTCCTTAAGGACAACATATAACCATAACTTAAGACCATGCAGTTAACAAACTGCTCTTGGTCACTCTGCAGAATGGCGCGGACGCGCTGCATTTAAGCTTGGGAGTGGCGCGACCGCGCTACTCCCAGCCAGAACCACACTTAGGCTTTTTATTGCCCAACATAATTCCTAGCATGGCATGTATTCTGATACGTACTGTAAACATACATCAAGTAGATTCTGATAGTTCTTCAAGTTTACATTTCAAATCATTTAGTTTTTAATTACATAGTTCTATATTGAATTATTTACATCAACAAGGCTTAACAACTTCTTTTAATAAAGGTTCAATGTTTATAGGCTTTTAAACTTTATATTGGTACTAACAACCTTTAATACGCGTGTTCACATGTATCTATCTCATTTACATAGACATAACATAGCTCATACTTTTAAAACATGCTTAAATAACTTATGTCACGCTTGACTAGTTGAGTGCACGTATCTTTCATGTTCAAAGGCATAAACAACTCTATCATGCTTGCTTATAAGGTCCAAATGCAAGTAATACCATGCTCGTCAAAGTTAGTTTCTAAAACTTTTAAATTTCTCTTTAAAACACATACTAAACCGAGCTTGATAACCTTTTATGGGCAATATATTTTGAAATTACATTCCTTATCCATCCGCGCACATAACTAGGCCACATTCACATGTTCCTAAAGTCGGAACTTAAAAGACACAAAGTTCGTTAAGTTTCACTTTCAAAACTTCAAGTTTTTCTGTCAAAACACTTTAAACCAAACTATATCAATCTAGTATGTGCAAGGTAACTTTAAAACTACATTTCATGTCTGTTGATATGCGTACATAGGGTCCAAGGTCAGAACTCAAAGGACACCAAATTCATCAACTTCTGTTTCTCAAAAATTTTAAGTTTTCTTTCAGAAAATCATGTTAAGGCATTCCGTAATGAGTAAAGTAATCTTAGTTATATGACATGTCTATTATCATGCATATTTATGTTTTATCACTTAGAACAACCTATTTCATCGTCGAGAGCACTATACTTGCGTATGTGCTCGTTTGACGCCCTACGATCGCCTCCTATTAAATAATAGTCACAAAGATGACTATTTTGACTCCGTCTAACGATCTCAAATTTCAAAACTTAAAGAACAAAAGTTGTAGGTATATTCGTCCTCGTTCCGGATCATCTTGAATCACCACAATCGGAGTTCGTATAAAACAGTTATGACCGTTTTACCACAATAGGTTAGAACAGTCACACTTGACACACATTGGGCGAAGCCACACCCCTTGCTCTCACTATTCCAGCGCGCCCGTGCCATTTCCCAGCCCCAGCTGCACGCTTGCACACATGGGCAGCATGCCCGCACGTGGCTTCGCACAGATTCCAGTTTTTGACATAACTTTCTCATTTTAAGTCCGAATTTGTTGGTTTTCGATTCATTGAACTAGTTAAACTCTTAGCTACTCATCTACAAAGTGATTATAACACTTCAAAAACATTAACTAACCCAAAGATTAATCCAAAACTCATATTTATCCTAAATTTTCATGTTTTAACAAATTTAGCGAATTCATTCACTACGAATTCGTTTCTAAACCAAATTGGTTCGCTTAACTTCCGTTGTTTTCGTATTGAACTATATTAACAACATCTAATAGAAATTCATGGATTGTAACAAGTCTTAGCCATTAATTTTGTGGCTCGAAATCAACTTTTCTTGACATTTCGAAGAAATGAAGAACTTGAATTCAAGAACATATATGTTAGAATCATTACCTTTTTATGGCTTCAATTTGCTATCTATAGCACTCCAACCCTCTGCTAGCTCTCAATACTACTGAACTTCCATAACCTTTTATGGGCTTCAGCAACAACTAATTTTCGTTGCTAAAGGTGCCAAATTTCGTTGCTAAAGGGTTTTGGCAACGACTTTACTGTCGTTGCGTCTTTCGTTGTGCTATGAGCGTTGCTAATTGTTCCGCAACGAACGTATTTTTTTCGTTGCAAAAACCAATACATTTTGCAACTAAATTTGGCTTTCGTATAGAGACATCGATCCTTTAGCAACAAAATGAATTGTTGCAGAATAATTAAAATTTCGTTGCTAAAAACCCCATTTCGTTGCAAAAGCCTGCTAATTAGCAACGAAATGAACTCTTTTTTTTTTGCAACGACCATGCATTTTCGTTGCAATTGACACCATTTTGCAACGACATTTTTCGTTGCAGTAAATTATGAAAATTGTTGCCTAAGCTTGGTTTCGTTGCGAAATGTAAACTTTTTAGCAACGATTTTCGTTGTTGATTATATTATTTGGCAACGACATTATGTTAAATCAACAACGAAAATGTGTGTTGCTGGTTATTTTTCAATAGCAACGAAAGTCGTCAATTAGCAACGACATTATATGTTGTCGTTTCTTTATATGTGCAATGAAAGTTGATATGATTTGCAACGATAAAAAATGTTGCCTTTTATTTTAGTATTAGCAACAATATCCTCTTCGTTGTTATTAGGTTAATTTTTTGTTGCCAAATATTATATTTTTAATACCATTAGCAATGAAATTTTTTTGCTAAATGTATAAAAAATTGTTGCTATATTAAAACTTGTTCAATGCCTTGGTAACGAATTATATTGTTACTAAATCAAAATTTGACAGTTTTTTTGTGTACCTGACTGGCTCAATGTCCCCATAACAAATAATGGCAAAAATACAAAAAACTAAAATATTATTAAATTAATAAAATCATCCACTACATAATCATTCATTATCTTTACAATTAACCATCTAAAGCTACCACAGTTCTTCAATCAAAGTATGTATCTACATATATAGAGAGAGTACACTTCATAATTTCGTCCCTTGTCTTCCTTAAACGTAGCACGAAAATTTGATACCCAGTATTATAAGGCAGGTCGTAAAAGCAGTCTTCCTACACATATTTAAAAATAATAGCAAGTTAGGAAAATGAAGCAAATAGGTCACCAGAGGCACTTAGTGCCAAAATCAATACACAAAAACAACAATGTTGTGTTATTTTCTTACTAATCAAGGGATATGGAAGAAGGTAATACCCTTTTTATTGACAACCAAGTTAATATCTAAATCAAATATCCTGAAGAAGACAAGCAAGTGCTTCGTGAACCTCTTCTTGGTGGGTATACATTGACACACGGATCAAGATAATAATTGGTCCTCATAAATAGTGCTACAAGTGAACAGACATTTTACAGGCTTATAATGATGACAGTACAACTTGATAAATATGTTCGTGCGTGTAGCGAAAGTCAGAAACATACTTGATGATTCTGCTGGAAAGGAAATTGCTGATTGCGATAACTGCTTTTCCTATTTAATTGCATGATGTTATTGGAATGAGTCTGATATTTGGTGCCTTAGCAACATATCTTGTTGTAATATATTTGGCTGTTGTTGCTGTAATTGTCGTTGTGAATCCTGTTGTGGCTCTTTTGCTCAATTCACCTTATCTAAAACATATATTGTGAAACTTCACCAAATTAAACTATGAAACACATATAACAGTCAAAAAAAGTGTGATTTATAAAGCATATGCTAGTCATATGGGAATGTTGGATAAACCATTCATCATTTTCAGAGAACCATCATATATGATAGTGAAGCCATATGGAAATCAAAAGACAAGTCTATCAATTTAGCTGGTAAAAACATGTTCAATGTTGAGATAATGTCAACTGACATGTATAATTTGACATCTAGATATACTTATTAATATTATATATATATATATATATATATATATATATATATATATATATATATATATATATATATATACATGGATAAAAAGTCCCAATTTACAAAGGAAGTCAAGCACAAGAAAAAATAGAAAGAATGAAAATAATGTGATATAAAGAAAATTGATCTTGTGTAAGCAATGCTCAGTTTTTAAAAGGTGATCCTTTGATAATAAAGCACCCAAACTAACTTATACTGCTACTAGCCTAAGATATATTTAAGGTAGGCAAAAAAAAAAGAAGATTTTACTGGATCACCCAAACTAACTTATACTGGATTCAAGGGAATTCAAAGAAGATCCTTTCTGCCATGTCAAGTCAAAAGAGAACAATCAAAAACCATAAACCATAGCTAACACAAAACCAATAGGTTATTCATAAGGTTGACAACAGAGATTAAATTTCAAGCAAGACATACGTAAACAAGCTAAAGCACAATTTTTTTTCAGAGTTTAAACATGAATATTTGACATTAGCTGTTATAAGACCACTAATTTGATCCATGTCACACATTAAAACAGCATCGCACTTATCAGCAATCTATCTAAATCTCGCATAATCCCACTTTCTAAGATATGAGCTCCCACCACAAATAAGTATCTTGGGACGAAAAAAATAGAAACTTGGTGGAATCTCGCGTAATACATGATGTGATGTTGTGATAGTTGTGGTTCACCTATATTTGAGTTTAAACTAATAATTCCAATGCACATTATAGAATACATAATTATATATTAGAAAATGCAGGTTAATCTAATTAAAGCACGAAACCAGATTCCAAAAGTATATATCTTAAAGTTGTTCTTAATCTAAATAACAAAACCTAGTGAGATTGCCGTTAATGCAGTCACTTCAAGAGGTGCCTTTGCATCTCCAAGGATAGGAGTCGATATACTACGAATCTGGCAAATAATAATAAAAGTTAGTTCAATATTAAACAGCAGCAGGATAAAAGTCAGTTCAATATCATAAGAATAAAAGGATTATGTTTGTACTTAAATTCAAAACTATCATTTCTGCTGAAAGGTGATGATAAAGAGTCAAGGGTAACCGCAGTTGTAACGAATGTGTTGTTTGAGTTGTGATTCTGAGGACAGAATCCTTATATGAGGGGAATGATGTAACATTCCATATTTTTTAAATGTAAGTTATAAATATTTATTAATTTATATAAATATTTATTGGATATGTTTATTATTGAATAAGTAATTGTTCAATTTGATTGAGTTTATTTAGTTAATTATTTATTTGCTAAATAATTAATGTGATTAGTTAATTATTTATTTGTTAAATAATTAATGTGTTATGTGGATTGGATTATGTGATTAAGTAATTTATTTAATAAATTGTTATTAAATAAAGTGTAACAAATAACTATGTTATAAAGAGTTATTAAAATAAATTAAAGTAATTTTAATTTAGTTTTGCCAAACAAGGTGTAAGTGTATTAATCATTTAAATTTTAAAGGGATTTGCCAAACAAAGCCTATGACCCTTGGATTTTTTTTGAATTTAAATAATTAATTTAATAAATAAAATATAAATAATATATATATAAATATATTTTTGGTAACTGATAAACTTATTCGTATATTTAATACAGTCGTCAGTTTCCAAACGTTTGAAAAATAGAGCGTGCGTTACTTTTATTTTTAGTATACGTATACTGTTATGTGGCTTAGCTATCAGTTTTACCTTAGAGTTGTCTGCTAAAAGGAGAAAAAGAAAAGTTTTAGAGAATTTAAGAGGAGAAAAGGGTTTGTGAAGTTGCAATTCTCAGAGGTTAGCAAGGATTTCAAAGCTAATTCAGTGGTGTTTGCAAGGAATTATTACGCTAATTGAAGGTATTTTCCCTAATTATATGAATATGCATATATGAGCCTACGGCAAAATTTGATATACTCTGTAATTTCAAATTTGTTGAAGTGTTGTTATACAATGGGTTACTTGTGATTATATGAGTTTATGATGATTAGAGGTAGTGCTTAAACGAGAATTGCATGATAAATTCGTTTGACAGTAGGAAGAAATAATGTCAGTATATGTATTTCTTATGTAGCTTATGTAAATAACAATTATGATGATCAATTTAGTGTGTGAAATTGAACTGTGACTATATTAGTTAGTTTGTTAAGAATTACAGAGAACTTAGTTCAAAAGAATCAAATTGGTGTATCATTATGATTACAGTATTCACTGTGTTAAGAAATATCAAAAATGGAGTTTTTGGGTTTTAAAATATGTTATTCTAGTATTTAATTTTTCTAAAATTATGGTTTAAGTTGTGTTAATTTAGTATTTGTATGCTTGGTGAAGTTTATGTGTAATTTGCATTAGTTATTCATGTCAATTAGTGTTGGAATTGAAGTTATAGACAGAAAATTTAGTTGTTCTGTTCTTCGTGGTTGGTTTCTGTGAGTTTCGGCGCCCCAGCGTCAAAATTCACGCCCCAGCGCCAAATTTCGCGCCCTGGCCCCAAATTTCGCGCCCCAGCGCCAAAATGGGCCAGTAGCTCGCGCCCCAGCGCTGAAGCTCGCGCCCCAGCGCCGTAGCTCGCGCCCCAGCGCCACTGTTCCGCGCCCCGGAGCCGGAAAAGTGGCCTAGTTGGGCAGTTTTGACCTCCTGTAGTAAAACGGCCATAACTTTTTCATACGAACTCCGATTGAGGTAATTCAAGATGATTCGGAAAGAGGACGAGTAGACCTACAACTTTCATTCTTTAAGTTTTTTAATTTGAGGTCTGTAACAGTAGTCAAAATGGCCATCGTTAGGACTGTTGTGTATTTGGAGCCAATCAGAGGGCGTCGGGATGCACGAATGCAAGTGCAACCCTTTGGGTATTAGTATAACTTAATGATAACATGTTGGACATGTATTAGGATGTTGTATCAAGTTGTTAATGTACATGTGGTGTAATGGCATGATCATTTAAGTAGTTGTAATAAAGCTAAAAAGTAATGTTCATGAAAGATGTGGTGTTGTTTAAACTTAAACTTAGTTAGTAGCTATACTAAGAGTAATAAAGGAACTCATAAAGGTAATGTTAGTGTAACTAATGTGCATTGTCAATGCATATGGTATGTGTAGGACTTGGGGTGAACGTGAATAGTAATTGTTTAACCTACACACGAGGCAAGTTCCCTAACCTTTGCTACTTTATTATTCAGCAAGGTTACTTTTCACTGTTATGTTACACTTATGCAAGTTCTCTAACTCTACTTTTATAATTGTGCAAGTTTTCTTAACTCTAAACTTGTTATATTAGCATGCAAGTACCTTTAGTTTATCGTTCAAGTTATTATTTGTTGTGCATGCTTGATATTAAATTCTAAGATGTAGCCTTAGCTTAACGTTGTTCAAAGCAAGGTATGATGAGTTATTCAATTGTTATGCTATTAGATTATTCCTAAAGCATGAACTTAGAACGAAATGTTTATTCAGCATGATCATTCACTAACATAGTGTTATTTTCTTGTATTCAACTAATCCTTAGTTGATGTCTGTTGAACTCCAAATTACCTTGAAAGCTTATCCAAACCAAACTTACTTTGGTGCGGACTTGTATTCTAAATACTGAGATGAACAACTCTTTTAATAGAGGTTTACGATTAGCGTTGAAATGGTTGTGCACAATACATTGTACAAAGGGTTGATCCCCCTAAGTACGTGGAGTCCTTATAGTCTTATGATTGTTAAAGTTAAAGTTGAAAGATTACTTATAGCTGTGGACATGATTCGTGGTCATTAGACCCTCAGTGAATGTTATAATTTTCAGAAAGTTAATAGAATATATTGTTCAGTTCTATTGGGCCTAATATTGGGAATTGATGTGAAAGTTTAAAGAATTACTTATTGTTATTTCTAGTGGGCCTTGTTTGCTCACTCTTGCCTGTAAAATTTCTTACAGCTAAAGTTGAAACGGGTGACGTACCTAGCACCAGTAAGGGAAAATGAAAGATGAATAAATACTGAAGACTTGTAATAGTTTTGATAGTTTACTTTCAGAATTTGATTTAAAGATTGTAATGAAGTTATTTAATTTTTCGCATTTGAATGATTGTTGTTAAAGGTTGGATAACCTGGGAGAATTTTTTTATTTAAGTTTAATCTTGTATGGGCAGGTTTTCTTTTATTATTCAATTCTATTATGATTGGGTAGTTAAAATGAATGTTTTGATTACGTGAACACCAAATCTTGAGGTAATGAAGTATCGGGATTTGGGGGTGTCACAAGTTGGTATCAAAGCTTTAGGTTATGAACCTTAGGTGGGGGAAAAGCCTTAGGAAGTAACCTTTTGAAAAGATAGTGGAGTTAACTCTTATCGAGTTTTAAGAAAGAAGTAATAAAACACTTATGTGCTTATGTGTTTATGTTTATGTACTCGTGAGTGTTGAGTAGTAATGATTATTAATTAAAACTTTAAAACTTTGTTGTCGGGACGACTAATGTTGGAGAGTCCAGCCAGGCTAGGGAGGAGGGACCTCAAATGCCTATAGAGGAGGAACCTCGCGATGTTCAGGTAGTTTGGGAACAACTATTGCCACGGGAGTCAGCCCCGTTGGTCACAGTAGTTGAGGATGAGGATGATGATGTGGAGACAGACGAGGAGGATCCCATTGAGTTACCGCAGGATGATGAGGATGACGAGGATGAGGAGGAAAGGATTTCGCTTAACTCGATAGCTGGCCGTGTATATGATGAAGTACACGACCTTAACGTGGAACTACAAGATACAGGGAGGAGTTGCAGGAGATAGTAGCTGAACAACAGACTACAATTACACAAAAAGACGGCGAGATCCAGGATCGTGATGAACGACTGACAAACGCCGAAGAGAAACTAACACAGACTGAAGGAGAGAAGGAACAATTGATCGAGATGGTTGCTGAACTGAAGAGCAGGCTGAGAGAAGAAGCGGCTAAGAGGGCAAGAGCTGAAGATGCATACGAGGAAGCTTATCAACGAATTGGAAGAGCAGTAAGGAGCTCACAGGCAAAAAGGATAAAGATAGAAGAAATGGTCAAAGTATTCGACACCGCAATTAATCGAGCTCAAGATCGAGTTATGGGATATCCGATTCAGTTCGAGACACTGCCATCATTTGTGTTAAATCGAAGAACGATGTTTCGAGTCATGGAGGAAGAACGTGATAGGGCTAAGAAGTATCTTAATAGATCATCGTAGAAAGTGTGCCTGTAATGCACGTAATATGTATTAAATAATGTGTAAATCCCTAGTGTTAAGTAACCATGGGATATGATAATAATGGTGTTGTCCTGAAACTTTTGTAGTTCAGGAAAGGATGTAGATAGCAGAGATGCTATTGTGTTATGTTTTCAAAAAGTTTATGAATAAATAAAATTTATTATTTTATTCAAAGTGTTATGTGCTATGTGGTTATTTCTTTTGTAGAGGCAAGTTAATTAGAAATACTTAAAGAAGTTGAGTAATGGTCTAATAGATGTTTTATTTTAAACAGAAAATGCCTCCCAGACGTCAACCAACACGACAGAGAACCACCGAAGAAGCTAACGACAATGTTGATGCGAATCCCGTTCAACAACTAGTGACACTATTGACAGGAGCGTTGCAGAATCAACCTCAAAATCATAGTACAACGTTTAAGGAGTTTAAGGCGGTTGGACCACCTGAATTTCGTGGGTCCATGAATCCAGTTAAAGCTCAAACCTGGATTATGGAGATAGAGAAGGTGTTCGATGTCGCTAGGGTAGGGGATGACCAGAAGATGGCTTTCGCAACTTTCATGTTGAAAGCAGAAGCTAGTTATTGGTGGCAGGCCAATAAAACTCGTGAAGGGCCAGGAGTGATGTCCTGGGATAGGTTTAAGGAGTTGTTCTTCGAGACCTATTTCCCGGAGAGTTCAAAGAGTCAGCTAGAAGTACAGTTTCTGGAGCTGAAGCAAGGGACGATGTCGGTATCCGAGTATGCTGTAAAATTCAACGAATTGGCGAGGTTTGCGCCATATCAGGTTAGCACAGACGAACGCAAGGCGAAGAGGTTTGAACAGGGACTGAAGCCCTGGCTGTACAGTAGGGTTTTCCTGTTCCAGTTGAAGACATTTGCAGCAGTAATGGAGAAAGCGGTACTCGCCGAAGGTGGAGGCGAGGCGGTAACAAAATTCAACCAGGAACAAAAAAAGAAGAAGAATGAAAATGAGATGAAGAGTGGAGGTGGTAGCGATGGAAACAACAACAACAACAACAACAACAACAACAACAACTTGAAGAGAAAGTGGAATGGAAGTATGGGTACTGGAAACCAGCAGGGTAACCAGCAGAATAAGAAGTTTGAAGCATGTGCGACATGTGGGAAGTTTCACAAGGGAGCATGTTTGATGGGGAAACGAGTTTGCTACAAATGTGGCCAGGCGGGTCACATCGCCCCAAATTGCACTCAATCAAAAAAGAATGTGTGCTTCACGTGCGGATCTAAGGATCACTTTGCTCATGAATGTCCTAAGAAGAAGGAGGGAGTGACAACCAGAAATAATGGAGGAGGTAACAATGGAGGTACGTGGGCTATTACAGGACCTACAGTATCAAACAAACCCACAGCCAGAACCTTCAACATGACTGTGCAAGATGCTGTGCAATCAAAGGATGTGGTGTCAGGTATTATCCCAATCAATGATATTGATGCATATGTATTATTTGATTCGGGTGCTACTTGCTCATTTATATTTGATGAATTTGCTAAGAGGTTAGAATTGCCTAGAGAAGAACTGAATTTTCCTTTGAACATAGAAATTGCGAATAAGGAAATAATCCCTGTTAGGTTCGTTTACAAGAACTGTAGGGTGAACATTAAGGGGAATATCTTGTTAGTAGATTTGATTCCGATTAGACTCGGGAAATTTGATGTAATTTTGGGAATGGATTGGTTGTTCAATTATGGAGCAGTAATTGACTGCCAAAAGAAGTGTGTAAACCTTATGACTCCGTCAAAGGTAGTATTTTATGGTAGCAAGTCGCCAAGACAAATGAAATGTCTGACGACTATGCAGGCCAAGAAGTTGTTGAGTCAAGGTTGTGTGGGCTATTTAGCTTACATAGTAGATACTCAGAAGAAAGGTGTGAAATTAGAAGAAATACCGGTAGTGAGAGAATTCGAAGACGTGTTTCCAGAAGATTTGCCAGGACTTCCGCCGGACAGAGAAATTGAATTCGTGATCGACTTAGTGCCGGGAACAGCACCGATATCAAAGGCTCCGTACAGAATGGCTCCGGCAGAAATGAAGGAACTGATGGTACAGTTGCAAGAACTGCTAGACAAGAAATATATTCAACCAAGTGTATCGCCGTGGGGAGCGCCAGTTTTATTCGTAAAGAAGAAGGACGGGTCAATGCGTCTTTGCATTGATTACAGGGAGTTAAACAAAGTCACTATTAAAAACAAATATCCGTTGCCAAGAATAGATGACTTGTTTGACCAGTTGAAGGGTGCTAAATACTTTTCGAAAATTGATTTGAGAAGTGGGTATCACCAGTTGAAAGTGAGGAAGGAGGATATACCACGAACGGCATTCAGAACTCGATATGGACATTACGAGTTTCTGGTGATGTCTTTTGGTTTAACCAATGCACCTGCTGCGTTCATGGATTTGATGAACAGAGTGTTTAAACCATTTTTAGACAAGTTCGTAGTGGTGTTTATCGACGATATTCTGGTGTATTCCAAAACTCAAGAAGAACACGTGGAACATTTACGTCTGACATTGGAGACACTAAGAAAGGAAAAGTTGTACGCGAAGTTTTCTAAGTGTGAATTTTGGCTCGATCGTGTACAATTTTTGGGTCATGTGATTGACAAAGATGGGATTTCAGTAGATCCATCGAAAGTGGAAGCTGTAATCAATTGGGAACAACCAAGAACACCTTCAGAGGTGAGGAGTTTCTTAGGGCTGGCCGGTTATTATAGAAGATTCATTCAAGATTTTTCTAAGATAGCCACTCCACTAACAAATTTGACAAGGAAAGCTGTAAAATTTATGTGGACGGAGAAATGTGAAGAGAGCTTCCAAGATTTGAAGAAGAAGCTAAGTATGGCACCTGTGTTAACCCTGCCGGATAATACAGGAAATTTTGTGGTGTATAGTGATGCCTCACACAAAGGGTTGGGTTGTGTTCTTATGCAGAACGGCAAAGTTATTGCCTATGCATCAAGACAACTGAAGGATTACGAGAAAGGTTACCCGACTCATGATTTAGAATTGGCTGCAGTGATATTTGCTCTCAAGATATGGAGACATTATCTGTATGGAGAGAAATGTGAGATCTACACAGACCACAAAAGTCTGAAGTATATTTTCAATCAGAAGGACCTGAACATGCATCAGAGGAGATGGATGGAATTGATAAAGGATTACGATTGTGAGATTTTTTATCATCCGGGCAAAGCGAATGTGGTTGCGGATGCTTTAAGTAGGAAAGGTCGGGAGAAATTAATGCTGATAACAACTCAGGAGGAGCTCATTTCAGCAATGATAAAGTTAGAACTGGAAATCAAATTTCCACAGGAATTCGACGAACAACTATTTCATCTAGAAGCAGGTCCAACTTTACTGGACAAGGTGAAAAACGCTCAGTTACAAGATGAAGAATGTGGAAAGATAAAAGAGAATATGGTTGATGGAAACAATACGAAATACAAGGTCGATACCGAAGGATTACTACGGTTCGAGGGAAGAATTTGGGTTCCAGCAACACCAGAACTGAAAAACGAAATCCTGACCGAAGCTCATAGCTCAAGATATTCGATTCATCCAGGAAGCACAAAGATGTATCAAGATTTACGCCGACATTTTTGGTGGCCGAATATGAAAAGAGATGTTGCAGAATGCGTGGCTAAATATTTGACATGTCAAAGAGTAAAAGCTGAACATCAAAGACCCAGCGGATTACTTCAACCATTGGAAATACCGGAATGGAAATGGGAGCATATCACGATGGATTTTGTGGTGGGTCTTCCAACTACTCAGAAAGGATACGATGCGATTTGGGTAATAGTAGACAGACTGACAAAATCTGCACACTTTTTGCCAATAAAGATTAGATTCAATCTTAATCAGCTAGCAAAACTATATATTAAAGAGATCGTTGCAAGACATGGAGTTCCAGTGTCAATTGTGTCAGACAGAGATCCGAGGTTCACATCAAACTTCTGGAAGAGACTACAAGAATGTATGGGAACACAGTTGCGAATGAGTACGGCATATCATCCGCAAACAGATGGCCAAAGCGAACGAACGATCCAGACATTGGAAGATATGTTGAGAGCATGCGTCATGGATTTCAAAGGAAGCTGGGAAGAGCAATTACCGTTGGTGGAATTCGCCTACAATAATAGTTATCACGCGAGCATCGGCATGCCGCCTTACGAAGCGTTATACGACAGAAAGTGCAAAACTCCACTGTATTGGAATGAAGTTGGTGAACGTCAACTGTTAGGACCAGAATTGGTGCAACAAACTGCTGACGTTGTTAAACTCATCAGGACAAGATTAGTAGCAGCACAAGACAGACAGAAAAAGTATGGTGACCAACACAGGCAAGATCGTGCATTTGACGTAGGAAGCTATGTATTCGTAAAAGTTTCTCCTTGGAAGGGGAAAATTCGTTTCGGTAAAAAGGGAAAACTAAGCCCGAGGTTTATTGGACCCTTTGAAGTGCTGCGAAGAGTGGGAGAAGTGGCTTACGAGGTAGCTCTACCTCCAGAGTTGGAAAATATTCATAATGTTTTTCACATTTCGGTGTTACGACCATATAAACCCAACTACAAACATGTGATCGAGTACGAACCATTGCAGTTCGAGAAAGATTTGTCTTATGAAGAGGTTCCTATCCAGATAGTCGACAGGAAAGAACAAGTGCTCAGGAATAAAGTGATACCTTCTGTGAAGGTGATTTGGAGGAACCACAACGCTGAAGAAGCAACGTGGGAACTCAAAGAGAAAATATTGAAAGAATACCCTGAGTTATTTGTTTAATTTGTGTCTTCGATTCTGAGGACAGAATCTTTGTAAGTAGGGAAGAATGTAACGAATGTGTTGTTTGAGTTGTGATTCTGAGGACAGAATCCTTATATGAGGGGAATGATGTAACATTCCATATTTTTTAAATGTAAGTTATAAATATTTATTAATTTATATAAATATTTGTTGGATATGTTTATTATTGAATAAGTAATTGTTCAATTTGATTGAGTTTATTTAGTTAATTATTTATTTGCTAAATAATTAATGTGATTAGTTAATTATTTATTTGTTAAATAATTAATGTGTTATGTGGATTGGATTATGTGATTAAGTAATTTATTTAATAAATTGTTATTAAATAAAGTGTAACAAATAACTATGTTATAAAGAGTTATTAAAATAAATTAAAGTAATTTTAATTTAGTTTTGTCAAACAAGGTGTAAGTATATTAATCATTTAAATTTTAAAGGGATTTGCCAAACAAAGCCTATGACCCTTGGATTTTTTTTGAATTTAAATTATTAATTTAATAAATAAAATATAAATAATATATATATAAATATATTTTTGGTAACTGATAAACTTATTCGTATATTTAATACAGTCGTCAGTTTCCAAACGTTTGAAAAATAGAGCGTGTGTTACTTTTATTTTTAGTATACGTATACTGTTATGTGGCTTAGCTATCAGTTTTACCTTAGAGTTGTCTGCTAAAAGGAGAAAAAGAAAAGTTTTAGAGAATTTGAGAGGTGAAAAGGGTCTGTGAAGTTGCAATTCTCAGAGGTTAGCAAGGATTTCAAAGCTAATTCAGTGGTGTTTGCAATGAATTATTACGCTAATTGAAGGTATTTTCTCTAATTATATGAATATGCATATATGAGCCTACGGCAAAATGTGATATACTCTGTAATTTCAAATTTGTTGAAGTGTTGTTATACAATGGGTTACTTGTGATTATATGAGTTTATGATGATTAGAGGTAGTGCTTAAACGAGAATTGTATGATAAATTCGTTTGACAGTAGGAAGAAATAATGTCAGTATATGTATTTCTTATGTAGCTTATGTAAATAACAATTATGATGATCAATTTAGTGTGTGAAATTGAACTGTGACTATATTAGTTAGTTTGTTAAGAATTACAGAGAACTTAGTTCAAAAGAATCAAATTGGTGTATCATTATGATTACAGTATTCACTGTGTTAAGAAATATCAAAAATGGAGTTTTTGGGTTTTAAAATATGTTATTCTAGTATTTAATTTTTCTAAAATTATGGTTTAAGTTGTGTTAATTTAGTATTTGTATGCTTGGTGAAGTTTATGTGTAATTTGCATTAGTTATTCATGTCAATTAGTGTTGGAATTGAAGTTATAGACAGAAAATTTAGTTGTTCTGTTCTTCGTGGTTGGTTTCTGTGAGTTTCGACGCCCCAGCGTCAAAATTCATGCCCCAGCGCCAAATTTCGCGCCCTGGCGCCAAATTTCGTGCCCCAGCACCAAAATGGGCCAGTAGCTCGCGCCCCAGCGCTGAAGCTCGCGCCCCAGCGCCACTGTTCCGCGCCCCGGCGCCGAAAAAGTGGCCTAGTTGGGCAGTTTTGACCTCATGTAGTAAAACGGCCATAACTTTTTCATACGAACTCCGATTGAGGTAATTCAAGATCATTCGGAAAGAGGACGAGTAGACCTACAACTTTCATTCTTTAAGTTTTTTAATTTGAGGTCTGTAACAGTAGTCAAAATTGCCATCGTTAGGACTGTTGTGTATTTGGAGCCAATCGGAGGGCGTCGGAATGCACGAATGCAAGTGCAACCCTTTGGGTATTAGTATAACTTAATGATAACATGTTGGACATGTATTAGGATGTTGTATCAAGTTGTTAATGTACATGTGGTGCAATGGCATGATCATTTAAGTAGTTGTAATAAAGCTAAAAAGTAATGTTCATGAAAGATGTGGTGTTGTTTAAACTTAAACTTAGTTAGTAGCTATACTAAGAGTAATAAAGGAACTCATAAAGGTAATGTTAGTGTAACTAATGTGTATTGTCAATGCATATGGTATGTGTAGGACTTGGGGTGAACGTGAATAGTAATTGTTTAACCTACACACGAGGCAAGTTCCCTAACCTTTGCTACTTTATTATTCAGCAAGGTTACTTTTCACTGTAATGTTACACTTATGCAAGTTCTCTAACTCTACTTTTATAATTGTGCAAGTTTTCTTAACTCTAAACTTGTTATATTAGCATGCAAGTACCTTTAGTTTATCGTTCAAGTTATTATTTGTTGTGCATGCTTGATATTAAATTCTAAGATGTAGCCTTAGCTTAACGTTGTTCAAAGCAAGGTATGATGAGTTATTCAATTGTTATGCTATTAGATTATTCCTAAAGCATGAACTTAGAACGAAATGTTTATTCAGTATGATCATTCAATAACATAGTGTTATTATCTTGTATTCAACTAATCCTTAGTTGATGTCCGTTGAACTCCAAATTACCTTGAAAGCTTATCCAAACCAAACTTACTTTGGTGCGGACTTGTATTCTAAATACTGAGATGAACAACTCTTTTAATAGAGGTTTACGCTTAGCATTGAAATGGTTGTGCACAATACATTGTACGAAGGGTTGATCCCCCTAAGTACGTGGAGTCCTTATAGTCTTATGATTGTTAAAGTTAAAGTTGAAAGATTACTTATAACTGTGGACGTGATTCGTGGTCATTAGACCCTCAGTGAATGTTATAATTTTCAGAAAGTTAATAGAATGTATTGTTCAGTTCTATTGGGCCTAATATTGACAATTGATGTGAAAGTTTAAAGATTTACTTATTGTTATTTCAAGTGGGCCTTATTTGCTCACTCTTGCCTGTAAAATTTCTTACAGCTAAAGTTGAAACGGGTGACGTACCTAGCACCAGTAAGGGAAAAGGAAAGATGAATAAATACTGAAGACTTGTAATAGTTTTGATAGTTTACTTTCAGAATTTGATTTAAAGATTGTAATGAAGTTATTTAATTTTTCGCATTTGAATGATTGTTGTTAAAGGTTGGATAACCTGGGAGATTTTTTTTATTTAAGTTTAATCCTGTATGGGCAGGTTTTCTTTTATTATTCAATTCTATTATGATTGGATAGTTAGAAATGAATGTTTTGATTACGTGAACACCAAATCTTGAGGTAATGAAGTACCGGGATTTGGGGGTGTCACAGCAGTCATGTAGCGATCCATTTTATGTTGTGAAGAACTTCCACTTGAAATAAATTCTAGCCCTACAGGAACTCCTGATTTGCTATAAATTGTTTGTCCAGCTAAGTTATCAACCATATTGATGACTTCACCAATGTCCCGCAAAGAGGAACTTAATGCATTGCAAGATATTGATTTTACCTGAAAGGAAATAAATATCAAAACTCACCATTAGTAAGTGTAAAGAAAGGAAGCCATTACTCAGAATTCAGAAATCTCTGATGTTTAAATTTCATTTGACACTTCCACAATCATGCGGTTTGATTGAAGCCAAACATCAAGTACGTTGTCATATAAGCTGAAGCCTGCACTAGAATTATGAAAACTGCTAAATATAGAGAATTGAAACCAAAGGCATATAAAATAGAATCTCATATGTGCATTTCATCTAATAGAAGCTATAATTACACGAGTCATATTTATAAGCATGTTGATAGATGTGTGACGAAGGAAATTATAAAATCTGAAAAAGGGAAAAAAATTATATTCCACAAACAGATTCAACCTTATAAACATATTTATAAGGTTGTCCTGCTTCATATGATTGTTGGCTGGATTCTTGACTACTAAACTTTATGAATAAGGGGGGGTTTTGATATCTCTTAATTTCCACGGGCAAGAGTCTGGTGCTGAATTGTTGCTTATGCCGCTGAACGTCAAACTTTTTCTACATCAACATCTGTTGTTTGTTCTTCTCAATCAGTGGCTGTTGCATTTGATATTTCAGTTGTTGGTTAATAAGGTGGAATAAATTAATAGCAGAACTTATTTTGAACCCACGCATATCAAACCCAGTGAGATTGCCGTGAATGCAATCACATCAAGAGGTGCCTTTGCATCTCCAAGGATAGGAGTCAATATACTACGAATTTGATCAGAACATATACCGCAGCCACACGAGTAAGCTTCCCTTGATCCTCCACTCCTTCAGGGGTACCCTCAAGCCCAAGAATACGAGTACAAGCACTAACAAAATGCCTAGCATAATCATATGTGTGGAACCTGGGAACAAAGTATTGAACAATTATTACTCTTGTAACATAAGAATTCAGCGGTGCAAAAAAATTAAAAATTAACCACATCGTTTTACTATAAAGCACTTCACTTTAACAGTCATTGACAACAATGGAGTTATATAAAAATGTAATCATTATTTATGTTCCTATTTATACTATTATTTATGTGTGTGTGTGTGTGTGTGTTTGTCTATATATATACACACACAGACACACACACACACATGTATATATACAAGTAGGAAAAAAAAGACAAGGATTCCAAGTCATTGTTATGCATGCCAAGCACCTTCAAGTTATGGTAGTAATAATTCTAGGTACTAGGTCTCTTTGGAGTGTTTCCTTAATGAAGGTCATAATTTCTTCTTCTTTTTCATATAGGTGAAAAAGATAAAAAGAATTTCAAGCATTGAACAATACAACAGTTAGCCATATATCTTGGAGAAAACTCAAGAAATGTAACAGAAATTGAATGTTTTGGTTACAATGATTATACAAAGGTTTTGGTTTCTCGTTGCTAATAAAGCTCTTCTTTCTTGCTTTTTACCCAAGTTTTGGATTATCTCCAAGAGTGACCAAAACCTTTCGAGTGGATTGTGTCTCATTCCCAACTTGTATTCACATGAAAATTGTCAGGGTTTTGGGCGTGAAAAGTAAATTATAACAAAGAAAAGTAGTTTATGATCATGATGCATGGACTGTAGCAATAGTGATGTGACATGTATCAAAAAATATTTTGCAGTAATTGCACAAAACACTACCAAAAATCAAGAACAAAAGCACACTGTTGTTCTATAAGATAGTATGAGTTATTGAGAACATAGAAAATGGAAATTTACCATACCAGAATACAGTTGATGAGTGATTGTCCTAAGTTACTATATGCTTTGAAGCAATGAATAATCTTAAAAATGTTGGATATCTTCGTTTTGTCTTGGACATTTAAATAAAATAGAGAGACTAATTCTTGCAACTTTCTCACCCCAAACAATAGAGTTTTTTCCAATATAATGATTCATAGGTAAACCATTAGTTTTCTTCTAAAAAGAATAAGTAACACAACAAAATCTCAAGAAATGACTCCAGTAAGCAGCTGAGACTTGGCATTCTGAACAGAGACATATTTTTGTTAGAAACCTAATGAATGCATCAACTTTTATAGTACTTCCAAGTTCTACAAATCCAGAATTCCATAAACAAGTTTTGAACTGAATTAGCAATAGAAGAGTAATTCAAAAAATAAAAAAAATGATATGCTGAACTAACATGAAAAGTTTCATTCCATTTGAATATACTCACTACTCGTTAGTTAAACAAAAGAGCAATAGATGTGAACTGATTCAAACATCAACACCAATAATACATCAAAACTTACTAAATCATAAAAACAATTTACACCAAAAAGATTAAGATGCAATGACAGACCTTCAAATGGGTTTTGTCTTTTTCTTGATCCTTGTGTATCTTTTATGCTAGAACTTTGAACCTTTCCATCAGCATGCAAATCCATACAGTCAACATTTTCTTTTCTAGTATTCTTAAGCTGTTCAAAAGGTACATCAAGTCCATATTTAACCTCTGATTCTCCTATTTTATTTCCAAAATTCTCTCCTTTACTAGATCCACTAACACCCCACCACTCCCAGGTGATGAAAATGGCTTCTGCTTCCCCTGCCAATAATTATATTCTTCATCTTTAATCTAGACATTCAAAAACCCATATCTACTATACAAAATTAACAGAATTAGTACCAGAAAACATATTACTCCTTACATTACGTTTGGCTGTTGAGATATTGCTAAAATTTCTGAAATATCTCTAAAGTTAACCCAAATTTAACTTCATTCAGCCATTCATTTTCGACAAAAGAAACTCAAATGACATACAACTTTGGCTACTTTTCACAATAAAAAGAGAAATTCTTGCGTTTATTTGTTGTAAAGGTAGTGTTTAAATCCTTAACTCCAGCCAATTCAACGACATCAAAAAATTTCTCAATTATTAATAACTAAACAGGGTTCTGGAATCTCCTCTCCCAGATTTTCAAATGCCCTAGTTAAGAAATTCATTCAAACAACACATGTACACATATTCGGTATCTGTATAAGAATCAGTAAAGAAGATTGAGAAAGTAAATTGGAAACATAAAAATTACTAGTTGAAATCACAGTATACCTGTATTGGAGAAATACCAGAGAATGAAGAAGAAGAGCAACACAATCAGAGGAATCATGTAAATCCACTTCTTCCCCGATGATTTTGGGCGTAAATTCTGTATTTTATGCTCGATCTTGCCTCCGCCGGATATAGGAAAATCAATGGTGAAATCGAGATATGGTTTTGGGATGAGAGATTGAGACTTCACTTGAGAGTTCGAGATCTGGGTACTGGGTCTGAGTTTGGGAATTGAGAGAATGAGAGTTACGACTTCAGAGTGCCTTAAATGTTACAAATATATTTAGGAATAGACTTGTTACCAAACTATTTATATTCTAATTAAGAGGTTATTATTAAATAGAGATATTAGTATAAAATATTTTTTGAACACCTAAAAATATCTATTTTAATAAAAATATCAATAAGAACCGCCTAATAATTATTATTCAAAAAATATTTATGCAAAGTAGTCTTTTATAAGAAAATATGATATTTTATAAGAAATGTAGTCTTTTATAGGAAAATGTAGTCCTTTATAGAAAATGTAGTCTTTTATAGGAAAATGTAGTTCTTTATAAGAAATATAGTCTTTTATAGAAAATGTAGTCTTTTAAAATTAATATTGTCTCTCATATATATATATATATATATATATGAAATTATTACTATATAGAAGTATAGTTTCTTAATACGGGACTTAAAAAGTATATAACATATTATAATTTAGAAGTTATTCCTATTTATAACTAGCCCAAATTGGGACCAAATTTTTTTATAATATTGTAGAGGTTATTCTTATATAGAGTATTCCTAAATAGGGGTTTTACTGTAACTGAATTATCAAAACAAATAGGTTAAATTATTTCGGTTCGATTCGGTAATTCGGTTATACCCATTTTTTGCTCAGTCTTAAGAGAAAAAATGGGGAAAGGTTGGATCTGGAGTATTTTCCCATAATTGCCTAAATTATATTCGACTTTCTCAATTATATCCATTTTGTTCAAATTTTCTTGGATTAGGCTCTTCTCTTAACCAAATTAATTAATTTAACAACAATTTTTATAAATTAAAAAAATTATTTTTTTAAAAAAAACGCTTTAATTTTTTTAAAAAAGATTTTTTTAAAAAAAATAAAAACTTCAACGACTGTCATTGGGAGTAAAGGCTCTCACATCTAATTTGGAAAAAACTACTGAACGTCATTTGAAATGGCGTTGAATTTTTGAACTTTTTTTTGGCTAAAAATCAAAAAGGCAACCAACGCCACTTAAAAAAATATTTTTAAAAAAAACGAATTTTAAAAAAAATTATCTTATTTTTTTTAAAACGGTTTTATTTTTTTAAAGAAATTTGAAAAAAAATAAAAATTTTATCCAATGCCAAACTAACCGGCATTGTAAGTTTTTTTAAAAAAATTTATAAAGAAAATTTGTAAAAAAAAATGAGTAAAATGTAACATCACTTTAACTGACGTTGGAATCTTTTTTTTTAATTTCTTTGATCTCTTGTACTTGTTTACAAACATCAATATTGTTTTTATGTTTATTCTCTATCATTGGCGTTGGAAATGAAGGAGTATATAAGACTTCAGAAATAAAAAAATAAAAATAAAAATTATGACGCCAATTAAAGTGACGTTGCATCTTATTCTTCTTTTTTACAAATTCATTTTTAAAAAAAAATAAATAAAATAGGGATAAAATCATTTGATATTTTTTTAAATTCATATAAAATCAATCATCACTTTCATTCTCGGAGTGAGAGAGTACTTGTAAGACCCCAACTTTTATAAATAAAGATGAATTTTCTATAAATATCATTTTTGAATATTATGGAGTTAATTTGATATAATGTTATAGTTGTGGGTAATATTTATAAATTTTGCAAAGTACGCAAGTTGTTCTATAATATTCGATTGGTCGGGGAATATTCGTTTTAACAGGGAATATTCGTACAACGGCACAATCATTGGTGGACCCCACAACGGAATTATTGTTGGATTGAGAAAACGACAAAAATATGTTATTAAAAATAACGGCGGAAGTTTTACCATTGTTACTGTTGAACTACTCGGTAGTAAAAGTACAGTAATACGTGTGGTTGCATAGTAGCACACGGTATTGATTATTAATGCTTATTTGAGAAGTCACTCAGTTTGATTCCATTATTGTCAATTAATAATATGAATTATTTAGCGATAATGACGTTTTGTTTTATTCGTATTATTAACGTAATAAAACAGAAACATCTTTTTATATAAAACAGAATACTTTATTAAAGTTATTTTATAAATAGAATATACTATATTTTATTTAAAAGATTTTTCTTTAAATATGGACCGTCAGATTAAAGTAATCAATCTAGACCGTTCATGGATTAGTTACTATGCATTCTATTTTTCTATAAATAGCATCTCATTCATTCATTATTTCTCACGAATTCACTGAACTCTAGAGAGAGAAACTATAGAGAGAGAGAAGAAGAGTAT